>DWGJ01003139.1:0-13997 GCA_018246895.1 Aspitha aspitha aspitha | reverse complement strand
TATAGATATTTTTATTACGCCCAGACACAGAACAAAGAAATGTGCTCATCACACAAATGTTTGTCCCGGGTGGGAATTGAACCCACGAGCTCCGTTTTTGCAGTCAGTCTCTAGCCACTCGACCACGAGGCCAGTCAATATGTATATGTTTGTATATGTTCAGATCAATCCGTATCATTGTTATTGTTTTACTCTCTGGGACCGCTTCCGGCATGAATACAATTACATTATTGCCAACAAATAGCGCCGTTATGTACATTTATATGTTAACACTAATTATAGCGGTGTTTTAACTAAGGACGGTGTTTTTGTTATAGATATTAAAATCTCTTGTAGTTAAATAAATTAAAATTAACAAAAGATAAGTTAAAATCATAACATAGTCTCAAGTTAAAGAACACATATTGCATATACGAGTGGGTACATGTTGGTATATCACACTACTATACTTTTTAATGTAAAAAAATGGAGTTTTAATATTCTAATGACTTCATTAAGATCCAAGATTACGGAATGACCCTTTGCATCCTTTACCTGACTTTGTTTTTTGTAACACAATTCCATTTTATCTTTAGAATAACGTTGGGCTAACAAATATTCTTTTGTTTCCAGGTAATCAACTCTACTTCCACTGTTTAAGTATCATTAATTTCTACTTTACGTACATGTGGTAAGTTGAAGTTGTTGTTCGACCCTTTCATGGTCCACTGCTGGATCGGGTCTCCTCTCATAATGAGAGGAATTAAGGCCATAATCTACCGCGCGGGCCTAGTGCGGATCGGTAGGCTTCACACACCTCAGAAAATATTATGTAAATTATAACATCTCTAAGATGTGCAGGTTTTCTCACGATGTTTTCCTTCGCCGTTATAGCGAGTGATATTTAAATTTTACTTATAGAACGCACGTAATAAATCAGGTGCGTGCCAGGATCGAACCGAGACTTCCCGAGTGGAAGGCTGAGTATCAAGTTGAAGTAGTTATGCAGAAATGCAAAACTCGAGTGAACATTTCCGCTCCGCGATGTTAATTACAAAATTAACAAGTCGACGGTGAACTGAGTGAACTGCAAACATCCTTGCGATTGTCTGTCGTTAATTTCATTTGCGACTCGAAACTTTACAAGCGGTGATTAGATCTAAAAGAACTGCCCGCGCCGGGTCAACAAAACCCAGATAACTTTAAGCGCAACGACATTTTGAACAGTCAACATAATTGTTTTATGGCTCATGCTCGACTGATTTTTGAATTATCCAAAACTGTCTTGAATTCACTTACGAACGACTCCCTTTTCTCATACTTCTTTTATCCTTTCCATCTTTGGGCCGACTGCCTGTTGAAGTTTCCTATAAAAAAACGCTTTTGAGTAACCGATAATTACATTAAATTTTTTCACAAATTAAATCAGGGAAATGTAATGTAATTATAAAAACTATAACGATTCTAGTAGTTGCTTTTTGGTTATACATTTTTTTTGTATTTCCTGTCTGTCCGCGTTAAATCTATATATAGCTTCGCTGCGTTTGTTTTGACTAAGATTTTTAAGAACAAAAGATATGCCGTTAACATTCATTGTATAGAGATGAGGTCAACGGCACTGTTTTTTTTAAATACATACTACCTAATCAATGCAATATCTCTTATATATATTAAAATCCCGTGTCACGATGTTCGTTTGCGAAAATCTCCGAAACCACTGAAACGACTTCAATGAAATTTTGTTCATATCTATTATTTGATCCAACATAAAAAGATAAGATAGTTTTTATAAAATAAATAAATAAATGTCAATTGTCAATAAATTTTTACATAAACTCAATTTCTGAACGCACGATATTTGTCACATGTGATTTGACATAATGTAACCACGGCAGCGCGTGGTTAGGTCCTCTAGTATTTAAATATAACTGTAAAACTTTTTACATGCTTTACTCGGCAGTGGTCAGTTTGCCCGGCTTTGGCTACATGTAAGCATTCTGTACCATATGACTGCCTGTGACTTATATAAATGTGAAATTATTAACTTCTTGTTGGATTGATATACTTATATGTAGAATAAATGAAATAATATAGTTATATATTAATTATATTATATGTATCTCTTCTGGGCTAATAGTTGCTGCTTGGCTTAGTAGACTAAGGCTCTAACGCGTAGAGCCTACTGATGTACTTATGCGCAACAACGGACACCTGAACTCAAAATTATACATTCTAAACGTGTTAGTGTCTCAAATCTGGTGACGTATTTTCCATGTTAAAAAAGGGCTTCGAATAAAAAACAAAATTATACATACTAGACAAATTGTGATTAAACTCAAAGCGATAAGGCTCTGTTTCGTTCACCTTGATGTGTACTGTGACCTTTCTGGCACCGAATACGTGTTGAATAAAGGTCGTCGGACCCATTACAAGTCGTCAAGTATGACAATCGTCATTGTGTTGTGTTAAGGAAAGTTGATTCCTTTGATGGCCGTTCTTGTCGCAGATACTTCTATACGCTTCGGAGATAATCCATTTATGTCTCCGCGCTTATAAGATTACAGACTCGAATATTTATGCTGAAAACTTTTGAAACAACTAAATATTCATAGAACGGATAGAAGTAGGGGATAAATTTGATCAACCTTTGTGTAGTGGTGAGTGACCCTGACTGCTAAACCGGATATCGTGGGATCGATTCCCACAAAAGAAACATGAGTGAGTTTAATGTATTACTGATATCTGGGTGTTATGAATATTTATATTTAACTATTAGCTGTGCCTGCAGCTTCGCCCGCGTGGATATCAATATTTTCCCGTTTTTGCGATATTTGTCATTGCTGCTCCACTCCTATTAGTAATAGCGTGACGTTATACAGCCTATAACCTTCCTCAGTATAAGGTCTAATCAACACAAAAATAATTTATCAATTGAAACTAGTAGTTCCTGAGATTAGCGCGTCCAACCAAACAAACTCATCAGCTTTATAATATTAGTATAGATACTAATGTTAATATAGAAAACGAAATAGGTGCTTTGGATGAAGCAGTCCCTTCTTGCAGCGATTACTCTTGAGCCGCAACACTATCCTTGCGGCCATTGTCTGCGTCGCTCTCGTGACACAACAGTCCGATCGTCTCATTTTCTGTTAGATAACCGCGTTGTGTCGATGTTAACTGACAGCTTCCTATTTGGACATGTTGCGTCACGTTCGGACGCAGAACAACGATCCTCCGTTCACGTGAACAACAGATATTCAAGCAACAACATATAGATATATGACTGGCCTCGTGGTCGTGTGGTTAGAGACCCTGACTGCAAAACCGGAGCTCGTGGGTTCGATTCCCACCCAGCACAAACATTTTTGTGATGAGCACATTTGTTTGTTCTGTGTCTGGTCGTAATAAAAATATCTATATAAGTATATCGTATGTATATATGTATGTTTATCAGCTGTCTCGTTACCATAACACAGGCATTAAATTGTCTAATTTGGGATCAGACAGCCGTGTGTGGAATTGTCCCCAGTTATTTATTTATTATTTTATTTATTTATTTATCTCTACCGTGTGACGAATGTTCGAACCTGTTCACGGGCCTGCGGTATGCTTCTCACGGCGCTATGTACGGGCAGCTGCCACTTGTATTTATACTCTTAAATTGATTGTAATTTAATAATAGATAGCTATATAATATACATTCTCAGATATATGTATTAAATCGTATCTGTAGAGATTAAACTGAAACAAATGAAAGTTCCTGAACAAAACACGTCACGAGATTGAATTCTGATGGGTTTTGTAACAAACAAAGCCAGTTACGGACGCGGATTACAGTTTATTTTTCGAGGTGCGACATTTAATTGTTTCCGTTTCAATATCGGACGGCGGGCGACGTGAGGCGGCTGCGGGCGGCGCCGGGCGTGCATGCATTACTTGTTGTTATAACATTTATATTGTAGATTGGAAATTATTGAAATCGAACAGCCGCCGCTTCCGCGATTCATCCTAGCTCTTCTATATAGCTTCTTTTATATTGTAATGGTTACTTATCGATTTGTGAAATTAACGAACTATTTATGGTATTAATTACACCCCTATAAGATAGTTCTGTTTGTTCGGTCAATATCTTTCACACATTTCTGATTTCGAAATACATGACGTGCCTATGAGTAATTAATCCTCAGGAGACTTTGGAAACAAAAGATGCGGAAGCGAAAGTACTTCGTAACGTCATCTGAGCCGTGCCCGTGCACGCGGATGTTACTTGCGAAGGGACTGATTATAACGACCGCCAGCCGCGGATTGAGTCCCGGGAGCTGCGGTGTTTGTAAAACTTCATATAAAACGTCTTTGCCATCGAAATAGTTACAATTTCTTCGAGCAAGGGTTCTTGTACAAGGACGTAATAAATTAGTGACAGTCTGAAGCACGCGAATGTACAATAATTTTGTATGTATGAGAGGGTAGCGGCCCGCGCCTCCAGAATTTAGAGTAGAAAAGTCCGCCGTTCTCTCGTCACTGGCAGTCTAAGAAAACGGCTCAAAACTTTTGTTTTCTCTATTTGCCAATCAGTTTTTTTGGTCGCTAGATCATTGTTGGGAACACCCCTTTATTATCTTTCTATTGAACTATGACCGAGTGTATTAGTACTTACATGTAAATGTATTAGATTACGTTTATTTTCTTAGGAGTAGAAAAAAATGGAAATACTCAAATACGTACGTAGGTAATCGTATAAGATCTCTAGAACTAGTAATATCAAATAGTCCATTGCAATGTGGATAATTTAAAATTGTGCCGCCAAATCCGACGGAGCAAGGCATAATGCAAAAAGTGAACGTTGCAGAAAAATACACACGGAATTACAACATTAGGAGCTGCGAGTATTTCTTGTAGCGTTAAGCGTTTAGTACACAGGCGGCGGGGGCGGCGGCCGAGGCGGGGGGGGGGGCGTCTGGCCACGCGCCAGCTCCGCTGCAAATTGAATACCTCCCGCCGGCCTTCTGTAATGCCGTAAAAAATCGCGATCGTCGCGCCCTCTGACGAGACTATTATTTCGCCTCTATTTATGGCCTTTTTTAACCTTTCGGTTCTTTTTCACGACAACAAAATACTCGCTGCGGACGTTCGCCAGTTAATATTTGCGTTAATCAAGATTAAACATTGGCGGGCCGGCGCGAGCCAGCCGCCGCTGCGTGGCTCCACTGCGGGTCGCTGCCTGCCATTGGATTTTGAGTAAAAATCTTTTCCTCGGGCGATCACTCTCGCAGATAGACCATGATAAAATACTTATAGGAGTACAACAACATAAATTAATGGTAGATATAGTTAACAGCAGAGTGGAATTTTCTGCAAATATTTCGGCGGAATATATAGGTTCGGGCGTTTCGAGTGGAGTGTGTCACCGAGAGGACAGCGTGTGTAGCGACCGCGCGCGCCTCACGCCTCACGCCTCGCGCCTCACGCCTCACGCCTCACGACCGCTGGAATATAAAATGTTTTGGCAACTCCAGTTGCCTTCGCATTGCATTATTTTATTAATTAAAATGTACGGACATGTACTCTTAATAAACCGTATATTTTAACTATTGTTTATTAGCATTAAAATAAAAAGCTCCCAGAACCGTCCATCAATGGGATCAGTCAATATCAGTTAGTATCAATAACACTATTAGTATTTACCTGTATGTACCAAAGGGAAGTGATAGCGTAGTGGTTGGGGTTTCAATCCCCCCGTGTGGAGGTCTGGGTTCACAATGTGCCATGCAACTCTAACTTTAGACACATATGTGCATGCTATTATACAACATTTGAATATAACTAAGTTTTAAGAGTAGGTACCTGCCTACGTAGTAAAGTACGAGTATGTTTTGTTTTTTGGTGTGTGTGTGTGAAGTGTGCCAAGCCGCAGTCGGGCGACGCGGTCGATCGTGGAGCTTCAGCACATGTTAGGAGAGAGGAACCGTGTCCAACAGTGGGACAATAAAATGTTTATAAAAACAATTCACCCGCGTACAATACAGTGGTGCTAATGGTGACTGTGGGCAGCGGCTACTTGTAACGTAATGCGAGTTATACGTAAGCGCTTAAGTAAGGTAACTGTGCGGGCGGGGGGCGGGGGGCGGCCGGTTTGACTAAATCGCTCGTTAGGGCCAAGCGGCTCGCATTAACATATTTCCGGCGGCCGCGTGGCTCCCGCCGCCCGCACCTCGCCAAACGATTTAACTCTTTATTTTAAAAGCGATTTCATTCTTTCTCCTTGAGTTTCATCTTCCCGGGGTCGCAACCCTCGATACTACTAACATTATTGTAGTATCGACGTTTTCATAACGATACACTAGTTGTTTGAGATTATTTCAAATAGCCTCTAAAAGCTAAATTGCAAAAATATTTGACAGGATAGAAATGATGGAAACGAGACGAAGCAGGCGAGGACCGCCCGAGGGCGCGAAGCCATGTGACAGGAAAAAGGCCCCGTGATTGTGCCTCGCCAGGGGCCCGCTGCCGGCGATAGAAGACGCGAGTGCTCTACGTCGTTGCTTTATATTATCTTTTCACAGTCTCAAGTTCCGTCGAGCCGCTGACTTCTCCTAATAGCCAGATGTAACACTAACAACGTGCACGGCCAATCTAAATCCCCGCCGTCGCTAGTCGGGCCGGCAGGGGCGCGCCGCTCGTAGCGTCCTCGCAACAAATCCACCGCCGGATTGGCCCCGGAGCGGAGGTACGTCCGTGACAGAAATGTGGCTGATAACATGCTTAAGGCTTAACGCATTTATTTCCTACATTTGTAGTTATTCGTCGTCCATCGACCGCAGCCAGCAGAGCCGTTTACCACTTAATTTAAACACACAATTAAATTTAATGTGATATATCTGAGGGTGGAATTAATTTTTCTGTTATTTATCGTGCTATTCTTTACATTTCATAAAAGAGCATAGAGAGGATTTCGTGCAGAAATGTGCAATATTGTCGCTGCAGCGCGGCAGCGCGCGGCGCGTGGCAACGTGTGCGATATAAATACTGGTGTTCATTTAGCTCGTCACAATGCGAAGCAGTTTACATGAAATCTCATTTCAGTTTTAGTGCAGCGAGCGGGGCGCGCGCTCAGCCTTACATTACTTTTCTCGCTGGAAATAATACTCCTGTCCACTTGTAAATGGATTAAAGCTGCTACATTTTCAGAATATTGCTTTGCTTAGTTTATGTAGTGCTTTTTTTAGCGGTAACTAGTTTTCTTTTTTACCTAAATATGTAAGTTTGAACTTACTGATTAGACGTGTTTGTGTAAACGGTAACAAGTTGTTCCATTATAATAATAACAAGCTATGGGGACAAGTTCCTGCGCGGCTCATGCCTGACACGGAGTAGATGATAGATGATATATATATCTGATACCCATCTATACATATGTAGATAGCGTTACACACAGACAGCATTAACAGTTCCGCTACTGTCGACACACATGTCATCTTTGGCTGGAAATTGCACTTACTGTCGTAGCCGCTCGAGGTCATCACTCAATAGAACAGGCCGGGCGTTATACTAATGCGCTTTTAAATATTTTTGGTAAATAACGTTATAAGTGTTTACATAGTGTAAAAATCCCGACCAATAAGGCAGCTTCAGTGACAACAACTCTGACACCCGGTAACACTACATCCCGCGCCGCACCGACCTCCTGGATCATTCCATCAACACGCGTGTGTCAGTTTGTACGTTATCAAGGTATTTCTGTCAAAACATAAGAACTTCTTCAATGGTTACATTTAATTTTCGACCTTCTTACTATGCTTTAATTTTCGAGCTACTTGTACAATAGGGAATGATCGGAAAAATGACATTTTATATTCGACATTGACTATACGAACGTAAACAATGTATGTTTTTTTTACACATATTTGTCCATATTTTCTCCGTCATAATTCGGATGAACAAAGAGAGCATCTTTTAACTGGGTTTCCGGGTTTACAAAAATATTACAAATAGACTGTGTGCTCGTTTGTCCCGCAGTTTTTCGGTCCACAATTTAGTCAGAAAAGCTCAGTCAGCAATTGGATTAAAACACGAATAAATCATGCGACGCGAGTGCGCGAGTGCGATCAGGCGCGCCGTGCACTCTTCCGGCCGCCGCCAGACATTAACGGGCTCAGAATATCGCGAGCTCGCCGCTGTGTGTTCGGCCACGGTTTACTAATAATAATAATATTTTGCATATTGCCCAGTATTAACACTAATATCTGCAATTTGTACTTCGTCTTTGGACACATCACCCATGAACTTTGCCTGATGTTGGGCTTATTACAGAATGACTTGGCATTAGGTTACAGTACGTTAGAATTAAGAGCACTTGCAGTAAAAGGTACTGGAAGTGTTATCTTGCACGTAACTACTTGCCCGTCGTTGGAAGTTGTCAAAGCGCATCGACACAATCCGGCCCAACTTGTGTTCAAAATTATTGGCTGTACGAAACGTCCGCTTGTACAACGAATATTTTGTTCAATAATTTTCGTTTCAGTTCTGTTCGGCCGATGTTAACATTGTTATGAATTTGATGATGTACTCGTATAGTCAGATATTGAATAGGGAACTAGTTGTACGGAAAACAACACTTGAGACTAGCGCAGCAGTAGCCTGGAAGTGGCTGCTGCCGTCCATAGATATCTGTAATCGTCTCCTAACAGGGCTGTAGGGACTGTGAGTGTTCTTTAGTAACGGTACTGGGGGAATGTGACTGTTAGTGTTAGTTAGTACTGAAATACTAAGATGTAATATACCTCGCCTCGCCTCGTCGCCTCCGGTATAAACGAGGACCGGCATCCACACTCTTCACACCGAAAAACAGAATTTGTTTGTTTAGAACATTTTGTCTTTAGAACCTTCACTACTTTATATTACACAGTTTATTTCATTTATAAATCAGGTAATGTAACTAGAATTAAATAGGAAAAAAATATATGAAGAGCGCCGGTTGAGTCCGAGCCGACACGACACCGCGTGACGGGACAGCTGCGGAATTATTAATGCGCCGCCGCGCCGGGAACGGGGTATGAAGTTGGGGCGCGTTCATTACAAGTTTGCTTATTGAGCTTCTCGTGAAGTACACCTACGAGTGGGTTTGCATAACATTATCTCGAGGAACGTGTGGCGCTGTGAGCGAGCTGAGGCAATTACGGGGATATAATCGGCTCTCTAATTGTACCTCGTGTCGACAGGATCGGCGCCTGGCGCCCGCGGCGGCGGCGGCGGCGGCGGCGGCTCGAGTTCGCGTTTCTCAACCGCGCGTTCGAGACGGGAAGAAACAGTATATAAAAAATATTCCTCCTTTTTACGGCCTAAATCCCTCGCACTATGAGAGGAGACCCGGTCCGGCAGTGGACCATCAAAATGGTCGAACAACAACATGTGGTGCGCCGCGCCGCTGACGTCACTCACAGAAACTATCAAATTACATTTTTACTGTTTTTCTTTTGTGGCAGTTGAAATGTTTGTTTTCGGATGTAGTAGTACATCACACAGCTGAAAGCCCTAAATCTTAATGGAAGCCCTGAACCCTGAGCCCTCGCCGGACGTTCGGTTCCAGTGGTAAATAATAAATCACTCGAGATCGCGACGTCGGCGACGCGCACGTTCGAGCGGCGCTTAAGAAAAGAACAGACGCAGAGTTTGTGCATTATGTATATGTACTCGTATCTAATATTAAATTAACGTTAAAAGGGTTGTACGGAGACCCTCCGACGGGCTGTCTTAGCGCGAGCTCGATGGGAACACACCGGCGACTTGTTAGAACAACGGAACTAATTAACTAACTGCGAGTGAGGCGCGCTCACTCTTGTACCACCACCCCCACCCCCACTACCGCACTCCTTGTCTCCGAGTTGCAAGTAAAATTCTGCCATTTCCCTGCAACTTCGCATTCGAATTTTACTAGTTTCGAATTGGAAACGTACTAGTACCGGTGTAAGGCAAGACGACGATATTAATTTGTGTTTGAGCCGCGAGCCGCGCCGCCGGCGCCGACGTCGTGCACTAGCCATTCCTGCGACAATTTCTGTTTACGTAACTCCAACGTATATAGATTTTGTACAACGTATATACTTAGTACGACGTACATACATACGTACGTACGACGTAGTAGAACTACATTTTATGTAGCTATTTATTTATTGGTGCCGAGGCTTGCGTAAGCAAGTACTGTTTCATAGTATTAGTTTCGTGATATGATCCAACACGCCGCCCAATACGAGTATCCAGCTGTTTCCTCGGCGAAGGGCTCGTCGACGTTGCGACGTTCTCTAGCCGGCGGCGGCGCGGCGCGGGGGGCGGCACATATTCAAAACCGATGAATAAAATTCCTAACAAAATATGGTCTACGATATGCACATCTACAAATCGTCGACCGGACGGCCGGCAGGCGAGCGCCAGCAGGCTCAACAGCCGAAGGGGCTACGGGGGCTACGGCGGCTACAGGCGCTACGGCGGCTACGGCAGCTACGAGTGCTACGGCGGCTACGGCAGCTACGATAGCTACGACGGCTACGGTAGCTACGGGGGCTACAGCGGCTACTGCGGCTAGCGGAGCTACGGCTTCTACAACTGCTACACACGCACGCACTGTTTATCTGACTTGAAAGAGCAGTACCAGTACACGTTACAACGAGTAAAACGTTAAATTCAACGTGTTTTGAAAAACGGTACAGCTATAATGAGCGAACAATTTCCGTATAAACCGTTCCCGGGCCACCACCCCGCCCGCCCCGGCCGACCCGGCCGCGCGAAGGGCGCACAATTAATTTCATATTCTAAACGTGTAGCATATGTATGATACGGACGATGTAATTACCACGTAACTTTTTATTCGTTGCAAATTCTTTTTATAAAGCCCATTCAGGAGCCATTAAACAGTTCCCATTCAGGAGCCATTAAACATTCCCCAGACATGATTCTCACGCAGACCGTCTCTATCAGTCGCGGTGCGGTCGCGAGGAGTGAGCTGGAACGATATCGTTGTCGTACTAATATCGTGCACTGAATTTTATTTGCGTGAAACCTGAATAGACCGCACTGAGCGCCGCGTATGCGACGCGCGTCAAAGTGAACGTTGCCTGTATGTTTACCGAACGCAACAGTAAGGCGCTACCCGCCTACATGCGATCTCTACATAGTAAAAAACTGGACGCGTATTTGTTTTTAAGAAAGTCCTTAACTGTTGTTTGAATACAGTTCGACCAGCGGGGCGTCCCCCGCAAACAAGCGAGGCGACGACAAACACCCCGCGCGGGCGGGCGCGGGCGGGCGCGGGCGGGCAGGCGCCCGTTACAGCGGCTCCTTGTACTATTTCATTTGTTTCGTTTCCTTACCGTTAAAGATAAAATAAAGCTATCTAAGTGTCAAGTGAAAATCATTCTTTACTCCATAAAAACTGTACTTGTATCAGTTAAAATCGTCTTGCCATCGTAATAGATTAGATGTTTGATGATGCTCGTCCGAAAGAGACTTTACCCCCGCTGACAGCGATCTCTGTTCTGCCCTCGGCGAGCAATTACAATGCCTCGATTGAATCATACATACATATGTACACACTACGAGCGGGTGTTATCAATATTCACCACGAAATTAGCATAAATCAAATATAAATTCCAAATTGGAATATTACGTAATCAAAAAGTAACTGCTCTAGTTGGTTTATTAAAGTTTATTGAAGCAATTAACCTGAATTAATATTAACATTTTCCGTTTGATTTCGTATATGCTATTAAATGAACAGCTAATTACAATTCACAACACAATTATAAAGCGATGATTTTAAAGCGAAACAGAGTGAATGAGCGAAAATTGCACAATAAAATGGAACGTTGTGTTAAATAGCGTTAATTATCCGCTGACGGGATTTTCCGTCCGATCGGCGGCCGATATTACCGCGGCGGGGCGGCGGCGCGGGCCTGCATTTACAACTGACGAAAGATAATGTTCTTGTTTTCGACCTGTTTAATAGCCTAATATTTATAAAGAAAACATCGCGAGGAAACAACCCTACACGCTTCTGAGTTCTCCCCGATGTTCCCCAATGCACGCGGTTAGTTATACTCGTAATTATCCAAACTACCAGTTATCATTATTATTTAAACAAAAATTACTATCCGATGTAAAAATTTGTAATTGGTGATCAATCAAAGTTACGGAAACTTCAACGGTAATGATACCGGTTGGTGCGTCCGGCATTATTTGAACACGTGAGATATGTTATGACATTCTCCTACAAGGAGATTTCGGAGGAGATGACGACTCGCTGGTGCGCGAGGAGCGGCTCTCGAGTTGCACGAATCATTGTCACTGGTTACCGACACGAGTGGATTGGAACGATTCGCACTTTAAAAAATTCCAAACCTATTTACATCTCCAACGATAGGTTTCTTAAACTCCAGGAACAGAGAGCTCTGAGCAGGAAAATCTATAAAACGTTTGTCGTGAACCTTCCGGCTCGAGGTGATGCTCGGCCGCTCGGGGCCGCTGCTGACGACTTTGTTTAATTTTCGCGCAGTCTAGTCCGTTCGGATTAACACCTCGTTTATCATCGTAAACCTTATTCGCATAGTGGTACGGCACATAATATTAAAGTTACTCGTATTCGATACTGCGTTCGTTCACCCGCACGGGAGTCATAACACTTTGCTAATTAAATTACCTTAAGCTGCTTTAATACGACTTAAAAGTAACATAAGCTGGAGTATCGGCAATATCTTTCGAACACTCGTCTACCGAGTCACATGCATAGCTCTTGCATGAATGGATAGGGCAAATAGGCTGCTTGTAGTTTTATTATTAGCCACGTGGAGGGCCCGCTCCCGGCGGCGGCGGCGGCTGTGATTTACCGCGACGTTCAAATATTAAAAAACTTCGCGCGCCGCCTGCAGCTGTGAGCTTTTTGTACGCCCTACGTGCGGCCCTGAGCTTCCCCATGTCGGAGCGGGACGAACACCTGCGGTGTTCACGATTCGTTGTACCTGCGACTTGCGACCGGCGACCGGCGACCACACGCCTCCACCGACAGAGCGGGGCTTCACTGACGCCGCTGTCTTCTGTTACTACAATTGACGTAAAAGGCTAAATATGAATTTAAGTAAGGTGATCGTTGACAAGCGATTGGTTCCTCACAACCGGTACCGGCCCGCCCTATACAATGGGATGGGACAGAGAAAAGTACTAATCAATCAGACTTAAGTCTTAAGGAGATTTAACATCTGTTCGGTTTCGTAAGAATTTGACGGTCACAATGCGCGGTCCACCACCGGCCGTCCGCCGCCACGCTCGGCTGGGAGCCGCCGTCGACTGGGTTTGTTTGATCGCTATAGTATTAGTAGGTATTAGATAATCGTCCAAACCGCGCACGAACATACCGACGCGTACAATGTCCATCTGTTTAAACGTAGTGCGGGAAATTAATTAGCGACCGGCGCTAACGTCGGCGTGGCTCTCGGCACACCGCACACAATCGACAGTTGACCGAATGTCATTAATATGGAGCGAATAGGAGCAACGGGCAAACACAGTCGCCGGTCACACGTTGACCACGCTCGATTTATCCTGCGACCGCGATCGGGTGTTGAAAGCATTACGTTACAACTAGTGTAATGTAAGGCTCTCCGCACACGTACGAGCGTCGCCACGTCCACAGTCGGCCCGCCGCACAATTCGTACCGTAGCCCGCGCCGTGTCTCCGTCGCGTAACAATCATAACGAACAGCGAACGTTACGCGGAACACTGAGGGAACCTACGGGCCGCTTCGCGATATGTTCTTTCAATTTTATGACAAATGATATTTAATCTCGAAGCCTTTGTAACGTCACAAGCGGACGCGCCGAGAATCGATCTCCAGTCCGCCGCAGTAGAGGACCGAAATGAAAACCAACAGGCCATCGAGCTAATTGAGTATTCACGCAAATCACGTAAAACAGGGTCCGCCGCACTCGAATCGCTCAGTCCGACGGGATCGCTGGCAAAAACACGGAGCGAA
>DWGJ01003138.1:0-14004 GCA_018246895.1 Aspitha aspitha aspitha | reverse complement strand
CGTCCTGGATTGGAGAACGTGACGGGTTGTATGTCGCCCGTCACGTAGTGGGCACTGCCCACAGAAGAGAGTCCGCGTTAACACCGCGCGGGCGGCGCCGGCCGAGTGCGCGGTCGTGTTCTAGCGAGTGCCCGTGACCCGGCCTCCAGGCGCTGCGAAGACATACCGTTGGGTTTTAATGGGTAGTCGGGCCGCCTTCAGCCTGGAGCCCTGAAGCCCCTCAGATCCCCAGCATCCCCAGCCGGGACATGCACAAACGCATTTCCCAAAGTTAAAAAAAAAAGGACGGCAGCAGCCACCTGTGACTGCTGTCTGTTCGTTTGCTACTCTATTCAAATAAAAAAAATGTCTACGCGAGTATCAGGGAATACCAAACTAAGCTACCTTCCAAGCTCTCCATCATACAACGCACGTTATTTCGAGCGTATCACATCACACACGAGTGCCGCGAAAGATTCCAAAGCGCGAACCAATTTGCAATACAACGCGGCGTTAACAAACAATGCGGGCGGATCGCGCGCTGTATGCGCGTCAATGCAGCGTTAATCTAACTTTACCCGCCAAGTGTTCTGACCGAAGTCGGACTCGGTATTAATTATTACCCCCGGGCTCTATGTTCCGGAGTAATGAAGAAAACTGTTACTCACCGAAAGTTCCGTTTAAGTGTGGATATAAAAACTATTAAACTAAACCCGTGTACGCTATTAACATCACATCTGACGTTGTTTATTTTAGAAACTACATTTGTTTCGCTATACGTGTTCGTGCAAGTGGATTGTTCGTTTCTAAGCCACACTGTCTACCAAAAGATAACAAGTTCGAATCCATTACTGCAACCTATTTTATTCTTATCTGTTGATATGTGAATATTTAATTTGTTTACTGTTGTTAATTTTTCATTCATTCTGTTGACTTTTGTCTGTATTGTATATTTCTAGTATTAGTAAATTGCTTCGATTTAATTGTGTGCATTAATTTGCATGCGTGTGTGTGACGTGTCAATTCATTGTTAAAATGAACACATTGAAACAAATCATTTCTATTCTTCACTTCATCATTGATACCGCTTTGTGTTGCATTAGTGACGGTCGGCATACGTGTTGTTCTTCCTATATTTCATTTCGAAAATGAGAAATAAACAACATCCAAACACAATCCTTGTAACAATAGTGTTTCTTGAACTGAACACAATTACTTTAAGATAACAGTGGTCGATGCGGGAAGACCGACATGAAAAGTTGTTAATAACAACACCGGGTAAGGGTTGTACGTTGCGCGATAGCCTTGCGTGTCGTTTGTGGAGGGCGGCAACCCTATTTATAATAGACTACAATTCAAGGAAAATAAGGGATAATGTTGAAAATCTCTTGAAACGGTTTAGAGTTTCGACAACGATTAACGATAACAATTACGACGTACGGTAATACGTTCTATTGTACTACGTACGTACTACTGGTAATACGTTCTAGTGTACTACGTACGTACTACTGGTAAAACGTCCCCTCAGGTAAGGAGACTCCTGATAATTTACCACTGGCGTTTTTACCCATTGTAAAACCTATGCAGTTTGATATTCAACATCAATTCAAATAAAGTATATGTATACCTACTTTGTACTTTAGGTACACTTGATACTTTGCTATTAGAGGTCAGCCATTTTAAAATCTAAAGGGTTCGGTGTGGATTCTTTTCGAAATCGTTTCGGATATTAAGCAGCGCTGGTGTTGCGATAACTCGATAGTATATGTGCAGTAGTGTAGGTACATTGTGGATAAGTATATTTAAGCCCCGGGATCAAATCACGGTGCCCGCCGCGCATATTGTGATCCGTCTGAACTTTGAAACTCGGATATTGCTTAGATCATCGTTAACACTTGCCCCCGACAACTTCGACAAACTAATTAATTAGTTGCGAAATACTTTTCACAAATTAATACACCTACTTTACAGTTTGGAAGTTTTGCCGTTACTTACAGCACTGCGAGGTGGCTGCTTGCAATTTTTCAAAAGAAAAATGACGTATAAACGACATTAAATTATGAGATAGTTCACTTTTATGATTATACGAAATAGCTCATTACACGGTTCTTTTAAAATAACTGTGAGAACAAATTTTTTGTAATGGACTTAAATTAAATTTATTAAATGATGTTTGACAAAGTCCGAGCTAGCACTGTAAATAGTAAGTAAAATTTGCTTATTCCAAAAAAAAACGCAGCACTGCATAAATGTGTTGACCGATTTATTTCCGCGGTCCAAGAACGAAAAAAAATATTAAGCAGATGAAAATTCACCCGCCACAATACTAAAACGAAGACCGTCGTGATTAAAAATTCATACAGTTACGAAATTCAGCGTTCCGTTGGTAATGAATTCGTGAAATAAATATAACGCAATCTTGTTAAGACTTCACAGGAAACACATCCGTTTCAAAGATGTTTCGAATAAACTTTGAAGAGTTGGCTAACATAGTTCGGGCTTCCGCTGGAAGTACGAGAAGATGAGCGGCCATCTTGGATGCACTGATAGATGTGTTTCCGCAGTTTAAGGAGTGAAGCAACAATAACGGAACACACTGTTACCTGGCAGCAATTACCACATTAGTCTCGAATAATTTGTTTCTTTGTACACCTAAAATCTGTTGGTTACAAACTTAGTAAACAAACGAAAAAAAAATTACATGAAATTAATCGTTACATGTTATAGACAACATCTTTTGTAATAATTTAAAAATAAAAATCATTAACGTAACCTGACGACTTTTAAATTAAAGAACTTATTTCTCTAAGTTTTAGACGCAACCTGACGCTTTGAGTAACAACGATACAATCCATTATAAGATTCATATAAAAAAATCCACATAACGGCCGGTAGAAAGTTTATAATTATCAAGCAATAAGCGGAAGAACAAACGAGTTGTGGCTGTAAGCGCTGAGATTACGCTGTTGCGTCACAACACAACAAACGTTAAAAGTTCCACGAAAAACGTTAGCGATACTGTGTCCACAACACTCGGGACGGAGTGGCCGGCGCCCCATTAAAACTTCCCTTGGATCCCCATTCTCATACTTGACGTCACTGGCCACTGTAATCAAAATATCCGTCTAGAACTTCCCCGAGTTTTTAAGTCGCTCATGAATAGCTCATGGGCCGTGACACGCGCCGCTTGTTGTTTTTTAAAAAGTTTCTTTTTCTTCTTCTCTATTAAAACGGCTGACGATTTACCGACGGGCCGATGAATAATTACGGAGAATTTCTCGCTCGTCACGCAGCTAATGAGTATTAGAACGGCCTTGTACTTTGAAGAGCGATTTCAAGGGGAAAATGTGTGGTTAAAAAATTTACGGCTGTTTCCTTATCATAGAGATAATTTGAATTTAGACGGTCGAAAGATACATATACATACAATAAGTAATTTTACTAGTACATTTAACGATCCATCGGTTTTTGCTAAACGTTTAGTTTCTGACTAACAGATAAATATCTTTAACTTAATTATTATCTTTAATTTTGTTTTGAAACGATCGAATGAATAATATTAGTCGCTTGTGTGCGCGTATGTAATAATTTCAAAGTTATTAACATAAATGATAAAAAAAATATGTAGGCATGTGGAGCGAAAAACTCTTCAAATTCACATTTATTACGCGGGATATGATTAACATTACATATTTTTCTATTAAAAATGTCTATCTTTCCATTATTTTTCCTTTAATTAAACTTAAAAGCGCTATGAATAATCACGTAATGGCATACGCGTTTCATAAT
Organism: Aspitha aspitha aspitha; assembly: GCA_018246895.1. Classification (NCBI taxonomy): domain Eukaryota; kingdom Metazoa; phylum Arthropoda; class Insecta; order Lepidoptera; family Hesperiidae; genus Aspitha; species Aspitha aspitha. The sequence goes on along the minus strand of DWGJ01003138.1, from coordinate 10,236 downwards.
GATTTCTGTTTCAACAAAACGGATAAAATAGGAAGCTATGAACGCGTAGTTTGACTCGCCGACATAAAAACAAGTGTCACAAAGACAAACCCTTTCCAGGTAGGTATGCGCTTACAAAATCCCGACAAAAGACTGGTGCCCTATTGATACGTCAACGGACAATAGAAGTAAACATGGGGTCCGACCCGCCACTTACTAAATCGAAAAGGTCACAGATTATACGAAGTGTTCGTATTTTTTTTCGGTAACAGAATACACAGACTGCGATAGGAAGGAATAAATGATTGGTGCGCGCACGAGCCGTTATTTTGGACGACAGATTTACGTAGCTATTCGTTTTACAGTTGTTACGAATGATTGGAAGTATCTATTTATTATGACGGAATACGTCACGCTTCTTATCGTCTTATTCATTTACCCTTATCGTTTGCACAAAGGGCGGACACAATGTCCATTGGCATTTTCTGTCAGTTCATCTTTATTCTCCTTTAAATTCTTAATCAAACTTTCCATTTGAATACCCCAGAATGAATTTTTAAAACCTTCCACCTAAGCTATTGTTTGAGTTACAAAATAATTCATATACATATATATATAAATTGCGTAATCTGGTATAAAGATAAAATTACTTTAACAAATAATCCATACTAATCACTACATAATATAAAAGAAAGTCGCTTTCTCTGTCCCTATATCCCTATGTCCCTATGTATGCTTAAAACTTGAAAACTACGCAACGGATTTTGATGCGGTTTTTTTTAATGGATAGAGTGATTGAAGAGGAAGGTTTATATGTAAAATCACATCCATTAAATAGTGGAGAAATACTGTTTTACTGTGTTACTGTGATACCGTGCGAACCCGGGGCGGGCCGCTAGTATTATAATGTATATTCAAAAGTGTGTTCGTTTGTTTGTCCTTTTTTCACGTCAAAACGGAATAACGGATCGATGCGATTTTTGGTATTGAGATAGTTGAAGGGCTGGGGTAGTGGTACAGGCTATTTGCTTTCGCCGGAAAGTATCTGATTTCCACTGAAAACCACATTTTAATTAAATAAGCGCTATTCGATGACGTTACGAATGCAATTACGGTATGACGTGTGAAGAAAAAAAAAATATTTTCACCACGCGGACGAAGCCTCGGGTAACTGTTAGTATATATTTAAGTACATAGTTCCACTGACGAGCAATCCTACAATAACTTAGAAATGTGCACGCAACGCAACGACATTAACTTTTCTATATGCTAATAAAACTACACGTTTAAATCACCATCGATCATTGTACACTAGTGGGCTACAAAAAGAATAATGTCAGCCATCCTTCGCACTCGACCCATGTTCAATTTGCCGCTACCCGCTACTGATCGATCTTTTTCCCCTACATTACGAGAGTCACGGCCGAGAGACGAACTCACAGAGCTAATAATAATACTATCTTAATATATAAAAATGATTGTTTGTCTGTATGTCCTTTATAGAATCGTAAACTACGCATTGGAGCATGTGATGATCTTTAGCAAAGTTGTTGTGCATGAGCCCGGGAAGGTTTCTGAGTTGGTACGACCAATTTTCGACAGATGGCGACACTGTCATTCCAATGAATTTATTTTCGTTGGTGGCGTAGCAACGCGCGCAGCGTACAGCAAGTCATTGATAAATGTTAGATGTGATTTGTGGTAGTTAAATCAGTAAACGTAACATTTAAGACTATGTACCATGTAGATTTGAAGTCCGGAATAAAAATATTTGAAAACAGATTTCTTTGCTGTTGATCTCTGAATGAAGTGTATTCTAGTTAGTAAAATAAAATGTGGATCGTATGAAAAGTAATAGCTTTTCCGCGGAGCTGAAGTTAGCTAGTTACGTACGATCTTATCTTCGGATTCTTGAACAATTGTCAACAGTTCTAATATGGATTTACGTGGATCAAATATCGCGTTTTCCTAATAAAGTCTCGCTGTAGTTTTGAAAGCACGCGTAAAGGATGAAAATTGTTTCGCCGTTTTCGACGACGCAGTCTTTAGAAATTCCATTCTCATACACCATAGTCGATACAAGATTGCAAGGAAAGCTGAGCGCCCATTGAAAAGACGCTGGACAATAGAAATGGATTAAGACAAATACGCGCACTGGGTTATGATGAAAGCGGTTTGAAAGCTATTGTCAATTGTTTGGAAGCTGCAAGACATTCTGAAATGGAATTTGAAGTTTTTAATGTATTTCAACCACTTATTTCGAACAGTAATGTTATTTTCCATTCACATAAAAAGTACTTGAGTTGTCTTAGCTTTTTGGTAGACTAATGCGGTTTATTTAATGCATTTGTTTTTGACATACAGTCTGTTTAGTGTAAGTGAACGTCAGTGGGTAACATTCATTAGCAATAATAATACTTAAACAATGCTTTGACTAAGCTATTTTTATTCCTAAGATTTCTATATTACTATTGTCGGCAGTTTTTGTTCAAAACGTAACACAAATAACAATTTCGTCGCATACGAACACGCCATAAAAATAATCTAACGAACAATATGAACCAATTTTTCATAGAGAGCGCTAGAAACTTCTGCGGAGTGTATAAAGTTGTTATATTTCAGCTTCTCGACTCCGGGATAAACAATAAAGTGGAATCTATGAGAGACAAAAGTGTTCTGTTTTATATTCTAGTTTTTTAAAGTGGCAGAACTCAATAAGTTTCATATCGGCCACGCTTCTTGAATTATTAAAATGAAAACACGAATTTATTCGGAACGCGAAGATGGTAAAGTTGGTGAAGGGAAAAGTTACGATTTTTTTTTACTCATGTTTTAAATATTGTAAGAAAATATTGAAAGTATTTTAAATATAATAATTTTTCACGTCTACATATATGTGTGTAATTTTAAAATTTTTGAAGAACAATTTTCAGCCTTTCAGTTTTCATAAACAAACACCCACCGCGAAGATATTTCTTAGAGCAGGAGAAAAATTATTCATAAATACAATTCTGTTCAATAAATTGCTTATAAATATAACCTATAAACTTATGAAAGTAGAAGATACGTATGATTACAAAAAGAATAATGATCTCACTATGAATTGCGTCTAATGAGGCGATAGTCTTAGAAATTAAACTTTAAGAGATTGTAGCAAAATAATTAAGCTTATTAGTTTTCAGTGTGAAATGAATGAATAACATTTTATCTATAAATTAATTAAGGACATCAAACGTCGTGGAAATAAATAAAAAAAGATGAACTTTGAGCGTTTTTATGTGTACGTTAAGGGTCTTTTAATTATCGGTTGACAGCAATAAATCATTATTGCCAACTCTATTAATATTCCTTACTAGGAAATGGATTTTTATCCATTTTTAGTTTGGAATAGCTTTGGAGTGGATCAAATTTAAAAAAAAGTGGAATTCTACATTCGAATCAATTTCAATACCAAATAATTGGCTTTGTATTTAATACGAGTCTATTGCGTGTTGCGTTCGTTAAGGACTACCATGTTTACGTTACCATGTTACCATGTTACGTTACGTTACGTTTAGTAGGTACATTGTTCTTTCGTTGCTTCGAAACTTTTTTGCAAAAATGTAGCAAAATTGTTTGAAAACTCAGCAGAATTCTAAGTCCGTTCCGCAAAAAGCGTGTCGTTCACCGGGTCCGGCTGCAGTTGCAGCAATTCGGGGAGTGCGCGCGGGAAAGTTTTACGATCACACCGTCGAGAACATCGTTTGGGATTGGCTCACTTCAATTTAACTATCTTCCCGGTGCTTAGATGCGATTCGATCGCCGCGGAGTGCTTTCACTTAAGGAATAGTGTTAAGTAAAAATGTATACAATACAATTTTATAATCATATTTTGCAGAAGAACCACGTCAGCTCTGTAAGAACATTTGCGCAGTCTGCCTGGCACTTTCTGCCTACCCCGTTGGGAACCAGACGATATGGTATAATAGATTCATTCCAAATTAGACAATTAAATGCCTGTGTTATGGTAACGGGGCAGCTGATAAGCATATTAGTATATATATATGTATATACACACAATAAATTACTACTAATTACACCAAGACACAGAACAAACAGATGTATCCATCACACAAATATGTGTCCTGCGTGAGAATCGAACCCATGACTTTCGGTTCAGCAGTCAGGACCGCTAAACTACTAGATCAAGCGGCCCCTCAATTATCAGAAACAGAATAAATCTTCCAATATAATATTTACAACCACATCAAAGAGCTCCGGACAGCAGAACGATGAGTTCTTAACGAGGCAATTTTCCTCACTTTTGATTCATGCAACCTCAATTTTGTACATCGAAATACATAGATATCCAATTTAATAAGGAACCAAATGATTCAACTTAGAAAACATACAAGATTTTATATGAAAATAAATTTCAATATAGTCATCGTAGCCCATATTATAAAGGAGAAAGTTGTTCGTCGTAAAGTACTTAAATAGACAGTCAACGCGCGAGTTCAGAGTATTTTCGTTTATGAAGTACCGAAAGGGAATGGGAATGTAGGCCAACTGGTGTTAAATAGTCGCAGAGCTCGCTTTATGATCAAACTCAAATAGGAATAGATCCGCCATCGTTGAGATCTAGGTAACTGTGAGGTCTAAAGTGGAACGCTTCTGATATTTATGTATGAGGGTCACCACACGCTACCATCGGTCAAAATAACAATATCTTGCGGCAACTTCGCATTCTAAAGGTAGGCGAATCAAATAAATATTTGTTTGGGTGGTATTCGAATCCATGACCTTCAGCCTGTCAGGTTAAATAACAACAAGCCAGTTAATAAAACAATATTGATTAAGTTACAAGCAGAAATTGGTGCAAAGCGTATGGACCGCGCAAGAAACGCAATTGCGGTTAGAACCTCGTTTAGGTAATAACGTCTGGATTATGTGGAACGGAGCGTCTCTGCAAATAAATCGATTCCGTTTTACTCTTTGTCTAGGAATATATTGGTCTGAGACTACAAATAAGTTGAGAATGAAAATAGGTCACAGTGTCTACTAACCACCGGTTTCTTATATTTAGGTTCAGGCTATTTATTTTCCGATGTGCAATCACTATTGTTCGGTCGTGTTTATTCCGGTGCGAAGCGTCGCCCAGATAATGGATTTAAATAGGACGGAGTGGAATGACACCGAATGGGTTAGACCCAAATCTGTACGACTTATGGACGCAGCTCAGCAGTATCGGTCTATCGTCAGTTTGCCGCAAAGCAGCAATATAAATGTAGTTAATTAGTTAACTACGTTAGTTTTGTGAGATTTATTTAAATAGCCTTTTTTTCACCTGACTTAATAGCAATATTTAATGTTTCGGTAATAAAAGAATAAATTACACGTATTTTCTTTGACATGGGTACATCAGACTGCGAGTTTTAAGGCGTGGTGAGCAAGCATTTCATAGTATTTGTCTATTAAAATATTCGTATATTTACAAGCTTTTTCGAAAAATCAAACGATTTATCTCAATCTGTAATTGCTTTTATATCAATATACATTTAAATAAATTTAATAGCTCAACACATGCATACTCTTACTTAACTACAGAATAGAAATAAAAATAACGCTACATATAAAGGAGTTTTCCAACCAAAATCGCTCAACGCTCCTACGAACTGTTCGATCTTCAACAAGATAAATGATGTTTAAAATTTTAAAATACTGCATAACGCACCGCCACCGGAAACGCGCCTTCAATTGTAAGCAATAATTCAATCGCCACAACAATGACGATTCCCGGTCAACATTGCTGAGCGGAATCCATCAAAAATGAATTGTTACGGTTTCTCTTATACTTAAAATATTGATCGTGCACTGTTCTGTATGAAGCTTTTACCGCTATGCTTTTTTTGAATTCAATATGAAATTGGTTTCATGGATTGTATTTCTCGCTTTGCTCAACTCCGACTACTGCTTAAGCACACATTGAAACTTGGCAGGCTACTTGGAAAAAAAAAAACAAATTTATCATACAAACTAATATCTTAATTAATAAACACATTTCAGTTTATTGATAAGAATACATTTTTTGTGAATAATAACTATGTAACGATAAAAATAGATTTTACATAGATAGTCTGTAGCATCCTAAAATACAAACCTCAATATCCGCTACAAACCATATCTCGAACAATATTATAAATACAGTCGCAAGTTTTGTCTCTCAAGGACGTTGGAAGTCCAAAAACACGAGGCAATTGATTTTGAAGGAAGCGCCTCCGATGAATATAAAAGTCGTCGGCACACACCAAAATGAATAGGGAATCAAACCATTTCACTTTAGACGCTTTGGCGAGACTCAAATTTGAAAATGGAATCGAAATCACGACTTTTTAATTTTCGTAATTATTTTTGATGAAGAAAAGTTTGACATTTTAAAAACAGAATGTAATGACTTACTATGCCGTTAACATAGAAAATATTAAAAAATATATATTTCCTCCCCGATTGCATAGTAAACATTAATTCGTTTTAAAGTGGTGACGTACGGAGTACATGAAAGTAAAAACCCATTAAATGAAATAGCACAAATGACTAAAAAGTGAAATTAACGCATTTAATAAACAAAGTAAACAATGTCATTACTGGACGCTATCAACAGTGGCAATGCTGTATTAATTACTGGCTTGCCTTCATCCCTTTCATTATGTACAATTAGCATACATATGTATGTACATATATGCAGACACATTGACACGTTCAAATTGCTTACGGCACGCGTGTTGCGACAAGCGTCACACCGCAAGCTGTTCAAATCCCATTTAAAACTATTGTTAAATGAATATTTACAGCTTATTTAATAATTATACCCGGTAAGCAGTTTTCACTGCACAATTGTTATATTCAGTTTATATTATTATAGCACATCATTGTAATGATTACGATAATGAGAATGAGTTTACCTACAAAAATTTTAATGTAACGTATTTACGAAATGTTATTTTGGAACATTCCTCGATTTGCGAATGCAATATATGATAGTGATGCAAACCACGCACACTTAAAACTATAACAACTACCAACAGGTGTGACGATTCGAAATGGACTATCTTCAAGGAAACGTACTTATACGTAACGCCACCACACGTTGCTTTCCAAATAATTGAAATGAAAAGTCGTATCGCCGCAAACGTTCCACACGCCCTACGTCGGCAGTGAGACAGGTGTGAACAAAAGCGAACGAGGTTAGTGGAAACATCGCATTAACCGACACACTGACTCACAAACCCACTATTCGTTAGCGGAGCCCCCTTGAAACGCACTCGGTCGGCATAAACCATTCTTTGTGCGGATAATCTCCCCTAAAACAGTTTCACGTACGTACAAACGTTACGGCCTGTATATTTCTATATGTAGATTTTGCTAATAAAGCGACGAGAGAATGATTTTGGAAAAAAATTATCTATTATTTATTTACAATTTTTTTTATCTATACTGATATTATAAAGCTGAAGAGTTTGTTTGGTTGAACTCGCTAATATCAGGAACAACTGGTTCGAATTGAAAAAGAGGAAGGCTGTAGGATATATAAGATCACGCTGTAACTAATAGGAGTGGAGCAGCAACGACAAAACGTTCCTTTATTCTTCCGTTATACGTGTAATTTTTTATAGTAATCATAACGTGACGGTCTTAAAATAGTTTTTTAATAAATTGTTCTCTATTAACGAGTATTAAACCGTAATCTTAAATACGTTTAACTGTTGATAATAGCGACATTTTCGATTACTTTTCACTAAAACCTTCTTTCCACCAAAACATACGTTAACACGCCGAAACCGGCGACACGGATTGGGGAACGAAAATATCGATTTATGCTCGGAATAATTTCGGCGGGGAATGGTTTCCGATACCAATAATGCCGCGTTGTATTTATCGGGGCGGCGGCGCTGCGCCGCGAGAGACTTCACGAACCGATACGTCGAGTGAAGGCTCGATGCGAATGCTCGCATTCGAATCGGCGCTCCATTATCCGCAGATTTGGCCACTTCGCCGCCATTAAGTGGGCGTTGTTGCGTAGTTTCAGCAGAAATCCTTATGAAATATCCGATAAAACTAGTCACGTCGACTCGTAGATCCGGTATCGTATTTTTTCACACAATGTTTACACTCGTTCTTTCAATGCTGAAGAGGAGGCCCGCACACATTTGAAACACTTTTTAAAACCGACACCCAAATTAGCGAAGTACAGGATGATAGGTAATGTTGTTGATTAATTCTTGTTCGGATATAAGTATGTGTGTTGGTCTATATATTTTTATTTATTTACACTCAAAATACGCTTTGGGTTACTTAATTGCATCCAATGAGAAGGAGGGAGAAGGATAAACGGGTTGATGATGAAGAATGCAACGATGATTAACTTACGCCGTTCATAGATCCCACGTGCATTTCTCACGTTGCGCAATAAATGTAGCGAAGGTAAAAGGCACCTGATGTATCGTTCACTCCATCCGATAACGTCTGCCATCCAATTTGGATAGGATTAAAGTTCCATCTGAGACCAATCATAGCTGAATCGAGAACTAAGTTAGATCGGCTGCTACCGTCTGTGGGCGTGTGCTTAGACTGTACGGTGCTGATGACGACAATACTATTCCAGATTCGAGATCTAATTACGTCTTCAGTCCTCGATCGCACGCCGTCGTCTGGCTGGTTCGATAATCGGTAATCCATTTAAATCGTAGTAACAATTCATAGTACGTATATTGGTACGAATATAATCTTTTTATGCTCCTTTTGGTTCTAGAAATGCTGTGGGCTATTTTCTGTTTCACTTTTATACATATAAGTTATATTTCTTATGATTGAGCTGTTATTTAGGGCCCCTCAGTAGGCGGGAACGGATAGCATATTTGTTTTTAAACAGTATACGCCATAAAAGCAACAGCACCCGTTATTTTTAAATCGGGCGCAATTTTATTTTCTAACGACATTTAATATTTCCTTTCGCTAGTTTCGCGCTTCAAGGACGCCTTGAACAAAAAAGAGTACGAAATTGAAGTTTAAGAGAATTTTTAATAAGTCCACCAAAGTCGAAGCGAAGTCGTACTCTCACGGAGCTCACTCAATTTACGTCAGCGGAACTGTAAAGAGCTTATTTTAAGCTCGGAGCGTACAATCAGCTTTCTCGCCGGCCGGACGGGACACGCGCCAGTGTCCCATTAAGATAAATTGTTGGCCTACATGTAACAAATAGATGGTGACCGTTGTACGCCGCTTCAACAAGCTCCGGCGACGGTAATGGGCATCTGTTTGTCTATGGTTATAGGTGAAGCAATACGTGTTGTTAAATCTCGACACGTTCGCAGTGCGTGCTGTAAAGTCAAATAGGACTTTCTATCAAGAGTTTAATTTAATTTACACTCACTATAAGGGTAAAATGAAACATGGCGCGAGCAATCCTGCACATCTGAGAGTATGTTATAAAATATAGGTTTAAACCGTCACACTGTGAGAGGACACCCGTATCCAACAATGAAACAGTAAAATGGGCGAGACATACTTAAATTAAAATTACATAAAACTGGTTCACAATTAACAGGATGTGGTTACAACAGGCGTTCAACCTCAAACCTACTGTAGAGAGCTCTACTGAAAGAAAAAAAAAACAATGTGGTAGAATTAAAAATAATGAGATCAATCTATTAAAGCGATGTAGGTATTATTAGTATTATGGTGCGCAAAAACCACCGGAATTGCGCCATTAAATTATTATATCCATCAAAAATCTAACTTGAGGCCCGTATGAAATTCGTTCGGTCTTAACCCGACGCAATATACGAGTAGCGGGGGCTGCGTAAGCTAACCCTTCATTAGTAGTGGGTTCTTTTTACCCCGGCGTATTTGAAAGCGTCGTTCTTGAGACGATCTAATTTGGTTCTTTTCAAGCACGGCCTCGTTTCGTCGCGGGCTGATTGCGTCCGTATATTTTTCACTCATCTAACTGTATCGCTTCTGTAATTTTTTTGTTAATACATGTATTATCTCTTATATATATAAAAATCCCGTATCACGATGTTCGTTTGCGTAAATCTCCGAAACCACTGAACCGATTTCAATATAATTTTGTATATATCTATTATTTTATTATGGCAGCTGGAGGATCAGAAAAAATAGGGAGATTGAAGAGCTAGTACGTGAGCCAAACATCATCGGAGAAGTAAAGGCCGCCAGACTGCGATGGCTCGGCCACGTGGAGAGGATGGAAGAGGACCG
>DWGJ01003137.1:0-14008 GCA_018246895.1 Aspitha aspitha aspitha | reverse complement strand
CTGCCTGAGGAGCGCACAAAGCCGAAGTACGATGACTAAAACATGACCTTCATTGATTGGATTTGTATATACCTTATGATGAATATAGGAATATATGAAGGAAGAATGGTATTAAATTATAACAAATATTTCAATTTAGATTTAAAAGTGCCTTCGCAAGTCACATGATTCCTATTACAAGAACAATATAGAGAAAGGCAAACATGTGACTGGGAAGTCAGGAGTTATTTTAAGTTATACAAGAACGATGTCATCTCCTCGGCGGCTGGTCGTTGAACTTTTAGCCCAGTGCGGCCAGACTAGCTCGTCTCAGCAGGAGGAAGCGAGGAACGTGTTCGAGGCGCTGTGTTCCTGGTACCGCCGATACCTGCAGCCTCGCGCAGATTGACGTTGCGTACATACACTACATGCCGGGCTACAATTTATCGTACCACCTTTTTATCCTTTAACTTAAGCCTAGGAGTAAGCTTGGCGTGTGTGTGATGTTTGCGAGATTTCTTGAAGCTGCCCTGCAACATGTAGCTGGCATTATTTTTCTTATTGTAATTAACAAAACCACCTGCTATGTAGTACAATTTACTAAAAATATGCAGCCTGATTATTGAAAAGCATCCTATAATGCATTATAAAAACGTATTAACGTCACCTTAGTATGTTACTACGTATTTGTCTTCAAATGTATGGATCTCCAACTTTGTTATTGTATCAATATTGTTAATCGTAACTGAGGTTACTGCGGGGCGGACTCCAGTTCAATCGTCATCGCATTTTATGGCCGTGAGCGCGACGAGTGATGAGTCACGCGTACCGCGAGGTGAGGTTCAGTTTTATGGATTGCATTACTGCGTTCTGGTCCCCGATAGGCCATCAGTGGCAAACGGCCACAGATCATCCTAGGGTGCATTTATTTGATATTTATTCCCCTCCTTATTATATCACATCCCTAAAGCAATTGACGAATTCGTCTTATGAGCAGTTTTGACAAAGATACAGCATTAGAATAATACATATAAAGGGTGATAATAAATATATTTTATAAGCATCGTACTATAATGAAGAAAAAATCAAAATTACTCTATTCACTAACACAAACATAATACTCTACCATTGATTTTAGCACTGTTTCATTATTTCAATAAAACGGCTAATTTAATGTAGTTAAGAGGATTTTACTATAATATTATTGTAACGAAAACTTTTGTCCAGTATCCTTGATATCTGTTAAATTTTGGGGTTAGAATTAAAATTCACTTATTCCCTCTCTAGTTCTTATCTAATATTTGAAAGAGATATTACACTTAATAGTCGTAGATTTAAAAATCTGTATTCTAAACCGCTCACTTCCGCCATAATAAACGATAGCCCGAGAGCCTCTTAGCTCTTAAACATTGCACTGTAGCACGCAGTAACTCTCGGCTAAGATAACATAGCAATAGATAAATCGCTAAGGGGGTAATGGCGACTCCATTAGATACAGCTGGGATTGGCAGCAGATAGGTCCTGGCCATGTTACTGTACGAGAGTACCTTGACTATTTTGTATGTGTTACTATTCAATAACATATTTATTTTTAAGGAAGTCTGCGGCTACTTAGAACAAAACAATATACGAGTACATATTTCATTGTGCACATAACTAACAAAACAATGAAATGTCAGGAACATACAAGGATTATAAGAAAGGCAAGCGCTGATTAAAGGAGAGGTAGGGATAGGTGGATGGCTGGAGGGTCTTGAAAACCAATTACAATTCGACAGTGAAAGCGATTTCTATATTGTTTTGGTATCAAGATAACTTAAGTTCTTAGCTGATCTTAGATGGAATCTGAATGAAATGCACGCATACGATTATTTAAAAAAAAGTATCCAATTCAACTTTCATAAAAAATGTATAAAGGTAGTAAATGGGCGCTAAACGACCTAATGGTAAGTAGTAGAACGTGTATCTACTCGGTGTGCCTGCGGTAATACCACCGCCACAGTCATTTATATCGAGCTGTAATTGTTATCCAAGCAATTTGTGTTTCGGTCTCTTGCACGTGTATACTAAAATTACCATTGCAGTATTCTACACTGACAACACATCTCGCTTCGAAAAGGATCAACAATGTCTTACTGACAATTATTCTTAATATTTACTGATAGTTCTATTACTACAGTCCTATTTAAAGCTGATAATTAAGAGAACAATAATGATAAATCGTTATTTCGGCCTGCTCTACGAAGAAAGTATGTACCCTAGTATTGTGTGGGCAAGAACGTTTGAATAGATTGATTTGAAAATGGAACACTGATTCTATGATTTTAATTTTTAATCTGTATTACGCTTTTTGAAATTAGAACTTTAGAACGTAAAGATAGAACCGTGTTGCATAGAGAAGAGTTACGCGTTGGGTGAAACGAAGCGATTTTCCGTAGCGCTACGTGTACCTACTCGTATGCACTACGCGTAGCTTACGACCGTAGTGCGCTAATAAATTTGGCATGTCTCGTAATAGTCAGTCAGTACTTTAGACTTGATGGATATTACTTTTTATCTGTGACGACACCGATGGAACAAATAATGTTGAAGCGTTTATTGAACCTTCAATAACTTATTCGAACTTCTGTAGCTGTGCAACGTGATTATTAATAAAATTAGTGAGTATTAATTGAAAATATGTAACTCTGAAAAACAGTCGTAAATATTTCGGCTACAAACCAGCAATTGAATGACCATTGTGTTCCAATTCGGTGGATAAGAAAAGTGCACACACACAATCACAAAGAGCCTTTACAGCTTAATAGACAGAACTAGTTAGCTTCTACGACGATACGATCGCAACAAAATCAATCTTATTTAAGGCTGGATACAGGTATTTATGGTTTGCAGAGACCACTCAGCACCAAAGTAACTGGAAGCTCGATTGGCATTTCCATAAAATAAAAATTTCTTACAATCTTAACTAATACGATAAAAGATTACTGCTCAGGTGTGGGACGCGATACTGATTATTGAGAAAAGATAGAGTCTATTTCTTTTGTAAGTACTTGGTTATTTATAGTGTTGCCGAGCATATCTAGTTTACATATTACAAAGTACTGGAGAGAGGTTGGATGCCATTTTTAAATAAGTAAAACATATCATTAACATATATATTGATATTTCCAACATTTAAAATTATCTCCATTATATTCCTGGCGTTTTCAATTTAACATTGGCAAATTATTTTTGCGATTTTGTCAATTTAACTTATTATATAGCTGTATGTATACAAAAACGCATAGTAGGTACGGCATGGTATACTATTTCGATGTTTTAATTGTATTGTAAATCCACACGCCGCATCGCGGCATTTCTAAGTAGTATTTAACGTGTTAATCTTTGTAAATATATTCAAGTCAAACAACAACGAATTTGTATTCACCAAATGTAATTTTAGGCGCGAATGACCTTTTTTTACTTTTCTCAATGCGGAAATGCAAAGACATTTTTAAGTAATGGCCTCGTCAGGCCGGTTGGTTATTTTCAACTGCTCGTAAAAAAACTTGTACAAATGTATGCGCAAACGAGATTTGAAGTACCAGGCTTACATAAGTCGAAGGAAAGAGCCCAGTCATACGAGTTGCAACTACTACACCCGAGTCTCATTAAGTGGGTACCTATGTATCGCCTACGCGGTCACTCACACTGCCGAACTCATATTAATTGCGCTCCTATCTCTTTCCGACTGTATTTTTAATAACTAACGACGCAGCCCGATTTGATCGAACGTTCTATATCATTTGCACGTTAAAAGCAAATTGTGTGGATTTTGATTGAAAAGATTTATTTTTAGCGTAAAAATGATTTGTTAGCATGTTTGTAAGGTGGTGCATCTAAGCTGGAACTGGGAAGTGACGATTGAGCTCACTAACGCAAGTGAGTTATCAACATTTCTCACGCTTCGTTTCCATTAGTGTGTATCCCGTCCGTGTTTGTTCGTTGCGGCTGTGTGCGCGTTATCTCGCCTCGGCTGTGTGTGAGTCGAGAGCAACGAGAGGCGAGCGCTTCCTTGGTTCGTTCAACTTTTAGCCCAGTAAACTCTGTGGATGACTGGCTGTAGCTATACTCGTGCTTTGAACGTATAGCCGATTGCCTGCCACCTTAGCAGCTTAAGTATACCGATCGATCCCGTAGATTATACTTTGACAAAATATCGTTGCGTTTCGTTTTAAAACGATTCGGCGATTGTTGTTTATTCGAGAAAAAAATAAACACGAAATACAAGATTCTGTTCCATTTAGTTTATCTGTAAAGTTTTTCAGAAAGAAACAATGCAAGTTTAATGTAGCAATCTTTAGTGTTCTATAAGTTTTGATTATACTCACTCTGGTTATCACTTTCTCAACGTTCATCACATAATAGAGACATCAGTTTGTCAATAATCCGAAAACGAACCGCGCTCACTTTTTTACATTCGATGCGCCAGCGCCGCTGAGTTACGAGCGCCTTGAATGTATGTATACAATGATGTATTATTATCTGAGGATAAATAAATTTACATATGATTATACCATGATCGCAATATGTTTCCTTACTGTCCAGGAAACTTGAAAGTTAATGGTCCGTAACAATCTTAGTTAATGGCGCGCAAGCAAGTTATCTTCGCGTTATAAAATAAACACTGGCTTATATATTTCAAAAATAATCTCGGCTAATAATAGAAGAGCCCACTGTGTTCTTATCTTTACCATTTCGATTAAAATATTTCTAGTCATTTTTATTCATTGGATGTTGCACAGGATTTTTTTTTTCATCTAAAACAAAAAAATGCTGATCATTGCTTTTTCTTCATTACTTTATCAGCAAAGAACATAACTAATTGCACATTCGTACGGATTCATAATAATTACTAAATATATACGCATATTACGAAGGCATTAATTTTTTACGTTTTCATCGGATATATGTACATACATTATACAAAATCATCTGACATTTTACTTTGTAATGCCGATGTCAAGTTTCATTTGTTCTTAAAGCGCTATATGGAATGCTATCATTATGTTTCGATGGTAATGTGCAATCATATAATTTGATCGTTTTTCAGGGTCGCGTCGGTCATCTGGGCCCTACATCGCTTACGTGACGACCGTCGCATACATTTCGCGGAACCGCCCACGCGGACGGCGCCTGATTTCATCGAATTAGACTTAAATATGCGCTCAAATAATTATATAAACAATATCTCTTACATATATACATGTATAAATTCGGTGGTTATTGCCTTAGGATTACATTTTTCTATTACTTTAAACTTGTTAGAAGGATTTTTCAAGTTAGTGTACGTAATTTAAATTACCTATATAATGGTGTAAATATTATAATAACTTGAGATGGAATAAACTGGTGATAAATACTTAAAGTTCGAGCTTTATATTTTTACATAATTAGAATGTAATTGCGTAGATTGTTAATGTAAATAAAAGAGCATCTAATATATTTATTCTGAGGTGGTCCACGCATGCGTATAAAAAGCCTATGCACCCTTCTTTTGGGCACTCCTAAGATATTTTTGGTATACACTTGTTCGCGTAAGTGTAATATTTTAAGGTTTTGATCGGTCGATCGGTCGGTCGTTCGATCGAATTGCTCGATGTGTCACGTAAGCAATTGAAAGCTTCATCAGCTACAATCAAGCAATCTCTCCTCGGATCTGAGCAACACAATTTTGACAGATTTTTAATTGGGTTTTCTTAGCACTGTAATGTGCGTGCATGCTGTGTAATTGCCACTTACACTGTTTTTATTTTACAAATAATGAATAAATAAGTCATATTTTTTCTGTATAGCGAAGTTGTGAAAAGGTTTGGGTTTTGCGATTTTAAAAGTCGACAATTTTAGACAAAGCACTCTCATTGGTTATTAAATGTAAGTTTAATAGTTTTTTTAGTACGTTATAAAACAATACAATATAAAACAATACAATATAAAGTCCTTATTAGGGATAAATTTAATTAGAAATTATGTGTTGTCATTAAATATGTCGCTAAAGGTTTGTCATAATGCTTGTTTATTGAATAAATTTATTGACCAGAAATATAGTTCCATATTGCAAGTCGTTTCAGCGCCATCTGCCATCGAGTAGTGAAACTAAACCTTAAAAATAGCAACAGTGTATTGTATAATTCATGGAGCAAGTCGCATCCGAAAATCGTTTTAGGTTTTAGTAATAAAGCAATTAAATTGCTGGAGTTGAGAGGAAGGCTATATCTTATTCATTTTATTAGTTCGGCGAGAATCGCATTGTAAAACGTGGCAGCTTATTCTGAAAGATGCTAAAAATGGTTATTGTTTTTATTATATAGCAACGATGGGGACAAACTTATTCAATTAATAAAATGACATTTAAAACCGTATTTTTTGCTTCTGAATTTAGTGCAGCTTTGTAAGGTTTAAAAACATTATTTTTTAAAATAAATTAATACTAACGTACGGATACATATTAAAATAAACTAAAAAAAATATTTTTTTAATCATATAATTGTTAGTGAATAGCAATGATTGAAGTTTTATCGTAACCATGCCGCTTATTATGGCAACAATTACTTACAAAAAACCTCGCACGCAATGATACCGAGTGTCCAGAATAGGGGTGTCGAGTTCAACGATCCGGTTAGGTTTCGGTTTGGCGTACGACGCTAGAATTTATAATTGCTGTCTAGAAATATAAATCAAAGTTCACAAGTTACGCGAAGACAACTTTCACGACCGTGTATTTTCTAAAACGGCTTAGTATTGACTTAGGTCATATACTAGTTATGATGTTTTGTCGATTATAATGTTTGCACTTGACAGATATAGAGAAGGTTGTTATGTTTTATCTATTATAATGTTTATAACTGATAGATATAGAGAATGTTGTTGGGCAACATTTAAGCTACTTTTTATCCCAAAATGCACACGGGATCGGGATTAACGAGGGTAACACCGCGGGGCACAGTTAGCTTAAAATAAGGGGATATAGTTTGGTGTCATAGGTGCCTAGATGTGTCTTCACCCAAAATTTTACTAGACCTGCTGAATAGCTAAAGGACTACAGATATTCCTTATTACCAACCTAACTCCTCGTGTGATCTTAAATTTTCGTAACGCCCGAAAAACTTTTCCTCGTCTGCAAAGAAGTTTTACTTTAAATACGTTAAAATGTTTCCGTTGGTACCAATTTCAAACGTATATTAGATACCATTAAAATGTTTTTTGAAGAAAGGAAAATCGTACGGAAAACTAGAGTGTAGAATCGAGTAGGTATTAATAATAATGCCAACATTCACACTCCAATACAATTTATTTGTTAACGCTGAACAAAAATGTTGGAATAAAAAGCTAAAGCAAGCGTTCACTAAACACTTTTGGCAAGCAAGTAACGAAGGAGAATACACATATCTTAATAATAAAATAACAATACTACGCTTTTACTACGCCTTACGAGTCTTTGAATAGTTTACAATGCATTACTGACACCAATTTCTCTTTAAGAAACATAAAACAAATGAAAAAACATAAGCTAAATGAAATTATTGTATACAAATTATGCTAACTCGTTAAACAAACCACTCGGTAGTACTGGTTCCTTGGTTAACTGCGATCCATTATAAACAGTAAAATCCAAAGGGGACATTAAAAATCGATAAGGAAAGCATTTTTACGAATTACCATGTACATATATGTACGTCTAAAAACATTTCCTTACGAATAACGTGTATTATACGAAGTCACTTTCTCGTCTCGCACATGGTAGTGAATGATTTTTATGAAGGTATTTATTTTGCGTTCTGGTAATATCATATGAAGTATCGTAAGCAACCTACCAATATTTCACTGATAAAGAACATTGCAAAATGCATTGCAAGATATTATTAGTTCCTTGTGATACATGAAATTGACAATTGAAAAGCGTTTGGAATGTAAAGAAAAACCGTAGCACGTTTCAGTAAGCAACGAGCGCCATCTAGCGTCCAGTCGACATATGAAAGGAAATAAAACTCAATCCCATATGCTTAAACTACCTAGGTACATTACGTTATACTTTACTCATACTATGTTAATAGCTATATTTTATGGACTTACAGGTGTAAGGTGTAATATATTAATAAATTTTTGTTACATTGTTTTATGTTATTGCTTGCAACTTATAATCATTGTATAAAACTGATTCAAAAATATTTACAACCACATAGTTTATATGTTACATGATATTTTAAAATGTTAATATAAGTACATTTTGAAATAAAAAAAATCATTCAAATACATTCAGCAATTTTTCAATCAAACATTTTAAATATTTTTAAATTGCAATTTATGTTTATTTGTTGTTTTGCAAAGTCCGACGGTTTACAGTAAGCGGTGCAATTAATTACGAAGACAATCAATGTACTTAATTAAGGTCTGAAGCAATTTAACAGTTAATCAGTACTTGTTGATTGTTTCCTCAAATATATATTATAATTAAAAGGCTTTTTTCTTAGCCGATTACCAAAAGCAGTTGGTTGGCAGGTGCCTTAAGGAGGGGGCTAGGACGGCCATCGAACTTTGCGAGTGAACGCGGAACAAATCTATAAAACGTCATAAGCGCCATTTTCAGTGCTATGGAGAAGTAAACTGAACAGTGCTAAAGATACGATTTACTTTCAAATCATTGCGGAAGTGGGATCATTGAGCTTGACGCAATTTAATTCTGCTAAACAGAACGACCTAACTCTAATTTCAGGCGCAACGCGAATAAGACTTTAACTGGTTTTCTTTAGGGTGTATTTCATTTTGTAACACCAAGACGCGGTGAGGTCGATCATAGGTTCTACTTCCTGGTCCGTCTTATATCAATTAAGTGGACTGGTCCGCAAATTTGTTAGGAAATAGGGGCAGCTTGCTCACGCGCATCGCTCTAATGACTCATTGGGTGAGTTTAGCGACTGTCAAGGTTCAAGATTGATAGTGGAAACTCAACATTTTAAATAAAATTCTGTTATTCCTTAAGCGTTTCAAATATTTTACTATCCCTTGCTATGTAATTCAATAATTGTTATATTCTTCATCAAAGAAGTAGGTACCTACCTATATATATACCGAACACAAAAATAATTTTGTACGAATACTTGGATATTGCTCAGTCAGACATCTCTGGCTGATGACAATTTTTAAGTTTGATTTTTACGTATGTATTAAATAGGTTAAAAAAAATTTACTATATACATATAAAATAATTCTTCATCGATCAAATACTAGATCCTGTATCCTATGAAGTAGTACAGGCCCCCTTTTTATTGAACATTTCACTGTAAATAGTATGCGATATTATACAAAAATACTTTGTATAAAGTTCAATATATACACAAAGCTATTTATCAAAGTACTATGAACACTCACAAGTGCGTTTTCTAGACCGCTTAAAGAAATCACCTTGCAAGATGCGCTAGTAATAGCAGATTTGGTTGGCAACCTAACAATTTGCAACGTCTGTCTATATTTCATTGTATAATGCTATGCTAGAGAATACCGTTTTTACACATTTTTATAATTGAACTATGACTATGTTTATCGAACGATGATTTCTGTTTCAAACGAGAACACGCATAAGATGCGCATAATGGTATAGTTACATTTTTAGTACCAACAAGTGATGGACATGTTTTTCTCCACGTGAGTGAGCCGTTACTTATCGACAAACGGTGCTTGTTTTGAGATGTCCCCAAGTCCATTGCATTAGCGCCATTAGAATGTATAATCGTTACATTTGAGCGCTACGCTGATTTACTTTGCATCGTTTATCGATTAGGAAAGCGCACCAGATTACCATGAGAGCTGAAATTTTATCTTCAAATGCGTTATTTAAATGGTCAATCCTAAAAGTTGTCGCTGACAAAGTAAAAAGCTTCTATAGGCAGTCGTTTGATGTTACCAAATGAAGCTAATGCTGTTTTGCAACAATCTGCGAATATGAAATGTGATCCTCATATGAACACCTGTCCTCCCACGACGATGTGTGCATATGCAAGCATTATTTGAAGAGTCTAAATCAATATTATGTATGTATATCCCACTTCTTAGGTGTTCTGCTACTGATATCAAATTAGAGCATTTGTTATGATAATCGTACTACATATATTTTTAAAAATAAACATACAGATAGCTTTAGGTTTTCTTTATGTACTGATATAATTAAAACGATCTTGCAGCTCCATAATTATATTACCTAATCTTTATAATTTACGATTGTTAGTGTAATTTTATCTCAACTATAGTTACAGATTCTTATTAAGTACCTACAGTTACTGAAGGTTTCTGCATTCATTGTTTGTAGATGGAAATCAATTGAACGGGCATAACTAGGCCATTACAACACTCACTTTTCACATATATTTCGTGTACGATGGTATCTAACACCATGATACACGATCGATACAATAACGTATATTAACCCCGTACTATGCGACCATTGGTAAATGTATCTAACCGCTCTAGATGTGTTTTGATCAACTAGGATTTACAATTCAGCAGCGTTCTGGAATATTTTCACAGGGCAATCGACCGAGCACGTGGCAGCGCACGATATGAAAGCCACTAAATTGAATTGATTGAAGACTGGATTTGTATTTATGAAATGCTCGTTTGAATTGAGGTCCCGCATTGCCACAGGAGAGGTAAATATGAAATTGACACGTGTTGTGAGAGTCGCGGGAACAAACGTTTGTATAAATTTAAACTGTATTTTTATTGGTAAAGTAAAAAACGATATGCTTTTTAATCTCCCATGAAACAGATTTGTTACAAAGTCATCATTAACATTTTAGACTATTTGTATAGTTGAAAGTTGAAGGTGAAGGAACATTATTAAAAACAATATTTCGTTTTTGCAGCAGTACCTACATAAGACGATTTGTTATATTATTCGAAAGGGTAGGTATATACGCCCAAGATGGTATATGGAATATCCAACTCCACATAGCTGGGGTCGTCAAGGTCAAACTCAATTATCTTGGAAAAACCAAAGGTTACCATAACTAAATAATAAATAACCGCATTTAGTTCCTGATGGAAAATACACCTGAAGAATTACTATGTTAATACACATCTGTAAGATCATTAAATGTATGATTTTAATAAAAATTATGAAAGGGTAACTTTCTCTACTCGTTTGACCTTAAGATCTTTAGTACGTATACGACGAGGAGGCTTACAATAAAACGTGGGTGACTTTTATACTGTATATTTAAGTTAATGATATGTATATGTATATTATAGTAAATATTCGGGAGTATAGTAGCCAGTTTTAACTAACGAAATTGAATCAAAATAATGCGTGTTTAAGTACGTGTGACCCTTCATGCACTTCCGAAGTCAGTGACGTGTGGTGTTTTCGCAAAGAACATGATGCTTTTCCTCGAAATTTTTAATTTTGACAGAAACAAAGGTCAACGACACCTGTTTTGGCAGTTCCCTCGCTGTTTCATCAAGGCGCGACATAATTATGAGTGTGCTGTTTCACAATGCTTGCATTACAAACGAACTGGCTGTTTTGTGTTTGATGGAACTTGACACTTTAGTTTCTGTCGAACCATTCGTGGCATAATATTATCACCGATACATGCTGTTCCATATTAGTATTAAGTGTCGTATGCATTTAAAAATAATTTAAAAATCAAAACGTTGGTGCAGCGGCTAGTACCAACCTACACTGCGTTGCGGATTCCCGCCAAAAATATTACACGCGATGAGCAATATTTACTGTAATTAAAAGTTTGTATAAGTATGTATTTACAAATTATTTTATCATAGTATAGGCTCTGCTTGTTCAAAATCAGATGGCCGCGTTTCAAATTTTCCCTAATTATTGATAATATTTTCATTTTAGACGTGATTGTTGCAAAATATTACAAACATGCGAGCACGTGTCCTGCCACGCGACTAGCGTGCTCTCGATCGTATATCAATAAGTCGAATTGCCCAACACGTTTCGAATGTTCTTATGTCCCTAATAAAAATACAATTCGGGATTTAGCTTGCACGTGATTATATATGTCAATACTTATAAGAAAATCGTATGTGACCTGCAACTGTACTTATAGGAACTCTGCACCTTTCAAAATTTTTGTAATCAGTGTTTCCTGTGTATTTATTTAATTCAATCGAAGTGATATCAGATCAGATTGTTTTTGAGCTCTAACATTGCATTAATTATTATTATCTAAATTATTACTTACTTAATTACCTATATTTAATCAAAATATAGGTATCTATTATAATTTTCTTAAGTGCGGGCGGCAACAGATATATGTATAAGAAGACAGTAATGGTACTGCTGTAAAATCCAATTTGATACAGACCATATCTTTTTTGTCATTCCGATATTGTTAGTAGGTACGTGTTGCGCGTGAGCTACGCCGAGTGGGAAAAGCACCGTAATTCAATGCGTGTAGCGGAATCGTGTTCCCTTTTTCGGAAATAAAAAAATAGATGGCGCTGGTCGTTGCATTCCTAACCCGTAGTACCTATGCTCCACGACGAGACCAATTAAAAAAAATAAAGATATAGGCATAATAAAATATAGATATTTTATAAATCGATATATACGAGTAAATAGCTGGTGCTCGCAGTTTTTTTGCCTGTGCGTAGAAAAAAACTCAAACACGCAATATCGCAAATTTTGCCAGCCCTTCATTTTATTTTAACTTGAAAGTTAATTTAAGCTCCACGATGACAGATTAGACAGTCCGTACGCAAATAATAAATTTCAGTCAGTATAGTTAACGTGTTGGTTGGTCGATATGAATTCATGAATTATTTAATGAGTCCTGACATTTGTGTGAAATCGATGTTACTCTATCATATTTACATAGATTCTTGTGCGAAAGTATTTGCGGATTTTGACAATAATTCATACTCATAATATTAATTTTGGTAGCATTTTTTTATTTTTATGTTCAAGTAGTTGCTAAACATTACGACATGATACCTACAATTATTTATGACGATTCTTCAAGAAACTATTGAAATACTACTTCAATACTTTTATTTCGTTAGTCATACCTAATCATAATCGTTGGATTAATAATTGAGCGCATGAAAGTGTTTAAATATAGGTAGAATTGTAGAGAAGCGTTACATACAAAGTTACTAGTGACAGAAAGGTTTAAGCAACAAATGACCGATGAAATTCAATGTTTTCTCGAACGCATTCGTCTAACGCGGTGCATCTGTTGTTGCACCATTGCAATGTATAATGCATTGCCTAACGCTGTAACAAAGTTTGAAACATTTTACTTTTCAGTTGACGTAGATTCAGTGGAATACGTTAGAAGGTTGATGACTGCTAATATTTATGGAGCAGCTCTTTGAATGTTGATCAAATGTATTTTCAGTGGCTCGTTTCGATTTCTATTCTCCTGTATTGTTTATTTTTAACAGATGGCACCATTTTTTATATCTATACCGACGATACCGCATTTTTATTCATGGTTTGTCGAGTAACCTAATTATACTAGTGACTTGTTTATAGTAATTTAATGATTTCCATTAGGATATATTAACTATATTAACACCATTGATTGACGAGTATAGTAGACTACGACTGACTACTTTATAGTAAAGTAATTAATATCTCTAGTTTATGAAACTTTATTAATGCCACTGGTTTATAGTAACCAAATTAATTCCACTTGAATAAGCTTATCCTTTGTAACAATATCTTAGGTTTTTTCGTAAACAATGAACTAATCTATTATTAATGAAATATACTTGTCATCTATAAATTGTTTAATGACCCATACGAGTATGTTGTAAAACCCTTTTTTCAAATTACAAGGTAATTGTTTATGTGCATTTATTAATATTTATTTCAAAATGAGCGGTCAAAAGAATCACCAGCTATCTTCCTAAAAAACGATTTGTAGAAGCATTTGTTCAGAATCAAGGAAATCAACAAATAAATTCCTTTTTTAAATAATTAAAAAGTAAGGTTTTTAAGTTTTCTGAATGTCAGTTTGTAAAT
>DWGJ01003136.1:0-14008 GCA_018246895.1 Aspitha aspitha aspitha | reverse complement strand
TGTTACATACATACGCTCAATGAAGGTCATGTTTTAGTCATCGTACTTCGGCTTTGTGCGCCCCTAGGGCTATAGTAGACCGGGAGAAAAAAACCCCCAGTACTCCTTTACATAACACAAACGTTGATCTTCCTACTACGTATATTATCCGTTCTTGTCTTTGTATCTTCTATTTCTGTCAATTACCAAAAGGCTGTCTGGAAAAGATCGCTTTAAGCGATAAGACCGCCTTTTGTATACTTGTTTCGTCTATTGTCATTTTATTTTGTATGATGTATTGTGGTGTACAATTAAGCATATTATTATTATATTAACGGTAGCTAGTACTAAGGTCTAGTGGTCAGGACCGTGACCGTTACACTGGAAGACGATTTGATACCTATCCAAAACAAACATTTGTTTGTTCTGAGTTTGGGTGTATACAAAATGGTGTAATCAGAGCAAAAAAGAGAGATAGATAAGTAGCCTCATTTGTTTTCTCTTTTTTTCGATGGACACATTTTAAGCTGGCTATCCACGATCTAGTATGTCTAGTGTCTAGTATATAGGATCTAGTATCTATAATAAACAACCACAACAGCCGTCATTTGACGTCAAACCGTCGCGGCATTTGCACGCGCACCAAAATTACATTCGGAAGGTCCTTCCAAATATAATTTTAATCTTGAAATTATCTCAGAATTTAAACTGCATTGAACCTCGTGCGTAGTCAGTTCGCAGAATACTTTGTAGGTATATGTTATATTTGACACAACACCTCCTGAATGTTTGTGACGTTAGCGGAATTTGGTCATTTCGTCGCGCCTTCGTTGCAAATACAAATACAAATACAAAGTCATTTATTTGCACTTGCTACTTGTATAGATAATATTATTTAAGACAACCTTTAAATACATAAACACATTAAAGCCGATGTGCTAAGCTAGAAAATGATAAATGATTAACACTGAAAATCATATTGTATTTCCGTAAGGTCATATACGGGATCATTGCATACCTATGCATATTTTGTAAGGAGAGCTCCATTTGGTTTGATCACAGTCATAAAGTGTAATATTTCCTCCCTTCCAAGCCTGTTTGGGATCTGGTGTAGTTACATAATAATGATAACGGAATATGAGAATTAAATTTCACAAACATGTTTTTTTAAAACCTTATTACCTAAGGACGATTAGTGGGAAAAAATATTGCCTCAACTGCCTTAGACTGAGAACAGTTGAACACTGCGGCACAAGACCATGTGAAATGGAGACATCTTTCATCTCTTTCCTTCTGGTGAGGGATTAAATGGATGCAGCATCATTACACATGATTACAAATGCGATATGCAACAAACAAACAATGTATATCAATTACTTATACTGGCACATAACACAAGTTAGCTTTGGCGCTAACGATATTTACTTGCATGAAATTTTGCGAATTAAATAATAATATTATTTTATAGGTTAGGTATGCGGACGAATGTAAATAGTTTTATACGCTTAACTAATACTGTAATTGACATGTTGGCGGTCTTTCGCTACAAGATTGCCAAGTTTGCAATTCGCTAGACGTGTTGCATGTAAATGAAATGATATTCAATCATAAAAACTGGCTAAATATAATTCTGAATTCTATGAATGCTAGGATTACAGGGTTGCCGGTGAAGACGAAACGGCTTGAACTTGAATTATAGTGGGGTTAGACTCTATGATCCATTTCTGTTCCAATTTTTGAGTAAATGAGATAAATGTAGGCTACACAAAGATTAGAATCCGTTAGTAAGTTAATCAACAAACCCTAAATTATTGCCATAGTGGTGGAATGTATTGTTATGAAGGCCGTAAGCAGTGGAATATACATATTTTGAAATGTATTATGAAGTGATTAACAATTATTTTTTTCAACTCACTTATGTCATTACACCGTAGACAAAGATAGACAGTGAAATTTACTCAATTTTTTCACATTACGAGAATGTTTGTCACTGAAGTGTTCCTACTCTTAAGGACTTAGAAGTTCGCTCTTAAAATACACGTGATTAGTTAAGAAATTTCATTTGAACACAGTTACAGCATTTTCATCGTTAGGTGGTCTGTCTGACTGTTTGTTGATAATAAAAAAATACAATTTTTTACAAGCTTTTTATTAACTTGCAATGTATGTATGTAGGTATGTATGTTTTTCCGGGGTGGAATCTTGCAAGTGAATTTTAAACAGTTATCTTTAACCGATTGAGCTGAAATTTGGTATACACGCTTATTCTGGGAGACAACGCATTTTTGGCTATGTGACGTCATTCTAATTCCAATATGGCGAGTCATGCAAGATGGCGGACTTGTTATTTTTTCTGCACTATTACGCTATGGGTATGAAATTAAGGGGTTTACTGAGGGGAATACGAAAACTTTCTTCTTTGTAGGGCATTTAAATAATAATAATAAATAATTAACTGGGGACAATTCCACACATGGCTGTCTGATCTCAAATTAGGCAATTTAATGCCTGCTTATGGTAACCGGACAGCTGATAAACATACATATATACATACGATATAGTACTTATATAGATATTTTTATTACGTCCAGACACACAACAAAGAAATGTGCTGATCACACAAATGTTTGTCTTGGGTGGGAATCGAACCCACGACCTCCGGTTTTGCAGTCAGGGTCTCTAACCGCTCGACCACGAAGCCAGTCTACTGATGTAACCTTCAAACCCTCGTAGCATGTACTAACGATTGGTCTTCGTTTAGTACTACTTTAGTATCACGTAGATGCCTCCAGCGGTGATATGAAATTGGGGCGGTGGATGATTATGTTCCGTATTGGCTGACACCACGCGGTTGTATTCGTCCGTTGTCAGCCGCGCTTTGCACTGTAGCGAATTCTTCTTTGAACACCGTAAATACTTCTTGCCCTTTTGAAGTATTTGCAGATGAAAGGTATAGCCTTTGTAAAGGATTATCTTCACCCTATCGTTTAGCCCTGGTACATATTGCACTATGTCTGTAATAATTTATACATCTGCTATAGATAAAATATCCACACGTAAATTACATAAGGAAATAGAAAAAAAACGTGATACAAGAATTATATTTCACAGCAGATTTCAAAAAGAAATTTGTAAACGTCACAAAATTAGTTCTAAAAGCTCTGCTTGTCCTTATTTAAAAAAGACGTAATCGTCAATTCAAGGAGTTATGGTGAATAACACATTAGAATAATAGTTATTTATTTTCCCATAAACCTATATATTCATTGTCGAAATCGGTACATAGAAAACAAACTTTTGTAAGAGGACAGATTGAAAAGTAACAAACTAACCGAAAACAAAAACGCATTCAATGCATGACAGCCGAAAAAAAGGACATAAATAGTTCCAACCTCAACTACATAATATATTATTTTTAAACTAAAAGTAAATGAACTTAAACGGCGTTAAAAGAACCAGGATCAGTTTCCAAATTCAAATAATTTGACATGAAGACAGTTTGATAAAACCGAAAACAACGTTCCTAAAGATTCTTTGTAGATTTATCTCTGTTCGCATTAATATGTGATACAATTATATACGTATGAACATACTGTGTATTAACTGTTTCATAACTGTGCTTCTAATTAACCTTAATATACTTTCCGTCATGTGTAATGATAAACTGCGGTGCTGGGTGACTGTGTTCAGTGAAACCATTCACTACTAGATCATGTTCGTTCACAGTCAATCTGGCCTTACACTGTCGAGAACTTTTCTTCGAACATCGTAGGTACGACTTGGCGTTTTTCATGCATATCCGATTGAACGTGTAGCCCTGGTACATGATTATCTTCTCAAATCGTCCCCCTATCCCTGGCAAATATTGAACTCTATCTGTAAATAGTTGTAGATTCTTCAGTAATCATAAATAAGAAATTACATAACAATTTTAGTCCAAAAAAATTAAAGCTGAATCATTCAGTCCTACCGGAAAATTTGGGTAAATTTAATAGTTTCACTTAAATACAGCCAGTCATATAATTAAATAGAATGAACATCAAATAGCACGCTTGTTTACATTCCATGCCTACAATCTAACCGCTGCATTAATACCAAAACTTCTTTGATAGTACCTAGAAAATATCGCCTTGAGACAGATGGGCGCTACTAGGAAAGAAAACGCTGCAAACACGAATCAAAATTTAATAGAGAGAAATACATGACACCTGTGTGCCTATACCGAGTTTTTCATATCTGCTCGATCGCGTTAGCGAAAACTACAATTTGTACGGGAATTGAAACAGCGCCAACTGGTGCCACTCACGAGAATCAAATTTTTGCAAGTGCGAGTTTTTTTACCGCCCAATGGCGAGCACTGAATGTCAACTGGTACTTGTCACTGAGAAAATTGTCGCATGTGATTGGTTCTTTCAAGAGCGTTACCATAACGAAATACGAAATTTGACATTTGATACGCCAATGAGATAGCAACCTCCACTCACTTCTCGACGCGTTTGGCGAGTGAAATATTGAAAACTCGGAATGAGCACACTGAATCTAAACGTCAAAGTTTTGATTATAACACGATACACGTATTGTACACATTAAAAATTGCTGCTGTGGTAGCTCCTGAAGCAGCCAACTACGCATAACGCCGGACTTTTTGGGCACAGTGGACAAAAGTATCTCGTTTCGCGCCGGGCTTTCCTTTTCGTGCAAACCACACAGGGCTTAGTTGGCTTTCTTTTCCTTTCTGATGGCGGTATGAATTCTAAATAATGTTGAATCGATATCTCTTTGCAATCCTTTAATCCTGGAGAACGTTGCCGATGTGCGTGTTTCTTTACTGGATCTTGTTTGTTGTAAGAGTTATATCTTCTTTTGTGGTTTATGCCAGTTTCTGTAACCAAAGGACGACGGTCGCTTCAGTATCAGTGTACACAAATCACAAATTAATATATCCAATAAGCACATCCGATGCATTTGAAAATTATATTATTTTACTAACATTATATTCTTCGTTTTTCATGCAAAGCTGGAGATTCTTGTAATAATAACAAAAATCTGTATTTAATTTTTAAAAAAGCTTTAATTGCAAACAGTTTCCGTAGCAACACTTAAAGAAAAAATTACACACAAAAAGGAGCTACCTATGCTTTCAATAGTAGAACGTAGAAGTCGTCACTTCCTTAGTTCCCTAAAACACAAAGTCTAGACTTTCACCGTGCATTGCATTTGGAGGTCCACCTGTCCCGATCATAGTCTCTTGACAAAGTTAAAGATTTTCCTTACAAGAGAACCAATTACTATTATTGGAATTGAGAATTTAAGCTAAGTTTTCGTACTCTGTAAATAAACTGTAGAATGTGCTTCCATCTGGTTCGATGACCAAGTTCACAGCGATTCTATTTAAATTAATAATCTTTTATACCTTGAAACCTTGTTAGGCAACAATTTGATACAAGGACGAAACTCTAATTGAGAATTCTTTAACGAGAATAGCTCTAAGCCGTGCGACTGCTAGCGACATATTTTTAGAAAACTATTCGTTAGCATAATTAAATATAGTATGTATAATCAAATTCAAATTACAAACTTTCATTCCTTATTCTATTTATCCCGTTGATTAATTATCAAATATGGTTTCAAACAATAAGTGCAAATCCTATTGTACGAGTATACACTTCTAACGAAAATTAAGTGCAATATTTACATCTACTATTTTACACCTTGTAAGTAATGTAGCGTGATGTGACATGCTTCAAACCTTCACCAATATGTATGTACCTATGTATATAAGCTATGGAATGCAAAGATATTTTTTCAAACTCGCCTCGTACTCGTAATTCCACAGATAAGTGCGTTCAAACATACAATATCCTTAGCTTTATTAATACAATAGATTTGTTTTTGTTATCAGATGTTAATCGTTCGTATAGGAGTTTCATTGATTTTTTCTATTAGGTATTATTGAATCCAGTATGTCACTAATTCTGCTAATAGGACTCTTGGCTTCCTTAGATTCATTTGCAGGTTTCGTTTGAAAACGTTGAGGATTTTGTATCCTATAAGTCTCGTAGTAGCGTAGGAAATCTGGTGATTCGTCGTCTTCATCTGATGGGTAAAAATAATTATGTAGCCACACACTGTACGAAGTAGAAAAAGTAATAAAAAGATTAGTCTTAAAAGAGAATACTCGCGGACTATCTTTTTCTTTGCCAGATAATACAATGTTGGCGTCGTTCCGGAAATATTTTATTATCTGGTTGCTGGTAATGAAATGAAAAGATAAAAAGGTTCAAAATAGACCATATTTATTATGTAAGTATAGATACAATTTGAGCAATATTTATAAAAAATTAGTCTAGTTTATTATGCTAGTTGTAATAAATGGTTGGCAAAAATTAAGTGCCTACGAACTTTCAAAAATTATAATTTCAAATAGTATAAAAATAATATACAAGTGTAAATTGCATACACTGGTAATTTAAATATAGTAACGTAATTATGTATTTATTATACTAACAAATAAATTGGAGGTACGTTATTATAGTATATATATGTCGTAGCCAGATATATATATATATATATATATATACTGACAGAAAGTGCTATTAGCAGTAAGTCCGCCTTGTATACCACTTTTTATCTTGGTGTAATAAAGAATCAAAAAATAAAACTTATGAACACGTACACTGCTGACGTAGGATGGACGTAGCGCCAAAGGAATTACGCAAAAAAGTTTAAATACGACTCCTAATTTATTCTGATTAGTGATCCGTCAGCTTTCCTGTAGAGGTTCGGCGGCGGATGGCTGTGGGCGCCCCGGACGTCCGCGAGGCTGCCGCCCGGCGTGGTGGTGAGGCGGACCTTGCAGCCCGCCGCCTTCTTCGAACAGTACCAGCGCGTCTTGTTGTTCATGTTGGCGAACGTGTGCCCATTGTACACCAACAGCAACCCACGGCCGCGATTACTCGGTATAAACTCTAACGTCTCTGGAAAATATTGTTTTAAGTGTTACATTTGTCTAAAGTGGCTCCCTATTCGTAAAGGCGTAATTCTAGAATTCTATTACAATTCTTTTATTCCTTTTATACTCTATTTTAAATGATCCCACCTCTCCCTCTTACGTAAACAAAAGCTTTCATTATCGCAACACTACCCATAATGGAGTATTACGATCTTCTGACAACCTAAGTATGGATAAATAAATAAAATAAATAAATTTGTTTTGACTTCCATATACTATATACGGGAATATATGGATGTATATATGTATGTTTCATTCGCTTTTATTGGACGCTGCTCTACTGTTAAGTTGGTCTTTGGTTTTGTCGTAGCAACTACAACAGTATCGCACTTTTAAGGCCTTTTGCAAACAACGACCCCATTTTAAAGTAAGCGGAACGGCTACACAAAACATCCACTATATTTATTGATCGTAATTAAAATTGTATGATAAGCTAACAGATATCAACAATGTACATATTTACAGTATATGAATGTTCAACAATAAACATAAAAAGTGATAATTTGTAAAAATAGTTTCTAATAATGAGGATTATAACATCATGGAACATTTCACACTACAAACAGTATATTATATAGGCTGTAGTGAAAGAATTTTCTATATAAGCGATAAAACCGCATATTGCATTCTACTTTGTAAGGGGAGCTACTTGAAAATAATGTTAGAAATCTACTTAGAAATAGATTACTATTAAATTTCACTGAATGTCCAAGTTAAGTCTTACGTAAAGGTGTCTAAAATAGAAAGTTACATGAAATTATATTCATTCATAATCAACACAGAAAAACATAAAAATGACACTTAAATCGAACCATTAAAAATACAGGATTTGCAATTATTTTGAAAGAAAAAAAAATTCGTTTATCCGGGGGCTTTGTTTGCCCCAAGTAAGATGCATATTTACAAGACAATAAAAATAAATAATACAAAAAATAAGTAAACAAAAAAAAAACATTTGAGAAAAATGTTCATACAAATCGGATATAACGGCCGTCCTCGGTCTTGTGCAGTTTCGGCGGTTCGTGGTTATGGTTGAGAATCGCTCGGAGTATCTTGCCGCTGGCGTCCACCTTCAACCTGGCCTGGCAGTTGCCGCTCTTCCGGCGCGAGCAGCGCAAGTGCATTCTCCTCTTCGCGTTGAGAAACGAGTATGTGTGATTTTGGTACTCTATCAACGTTGTTTTGTTCACTGTACGGAGAAAATTCACGTAACCAACTGTAAAATTAAAATCTCCTATATCTTCTATACAATTCTATACAATTCTATACAATTCGGCGGAGTCAGCATTTACCCGGGAAAAACTTGGTGACACATTGATTTCAAGGCGGGCGAAGCCGCGGCAACAGCTAGTATTTATAATACAACTGTAGAAGAGTTCAATTCTGGTCGTTGAATAAAAACTAAAAAACATACTCCTAGGAGTCTTGATATAGGTAACACAAGCAAAACAATTAATTAAAAGAAAATTCTGTCTGTCGGTTGTCCTGCTTTACCGCGAAAACTACTAGACGGATTTTAATAAAACTTTTTTGTTATTTAGCAATTAGTCTTCAGCAACATGTAGGCTATAATTTATTTTGAAGATCGGAACATCAGATTGAAATTTTTGTTATAATATTGCGTAATAATAATGCGCAATGAATTCCACAATAATTCCAGTACCAGATCTAAATTATTTCTAAATTAGGTAAACCTCAGGATTTAGTGTAGAAAATATTAAGAAAGAAATTTCCAAAATATTTTAATCGACATTTATTAAGTATTTAAAAATGTGTTTTAATTATGATTATTTTAACGATAACAATTACACAGTTAACTGCTGCATGACAACATTTTTATATTTCTTCGTATTCATTCGCCCATTTAGACTTCATATTATAAAGCTGAAAAGTTTGTTTGGTTGAACGCGTTAATCTCAGGAACTAGTGGTTCCAATTGAAAAAATATTTTTGTGCTGAATAGTCCATTTATTGAGGAAGGCTATAGGCTAACATCACGCAATGGCTAATAGAAGTGGAGCAGCAATGACAAATGTCACAAAAACGGGAAAATATTTATTATCATGCGGGCGAAGCTGCGGGCACAGCCAGTCTTTTATATTTTTGCCAAATTACCATTTCTTTAACTATCCACATAAAAACACATTTCTATAATTACTACATAAGTATGTATGATGTATGTATGTATAATGTATGATATAGTACATTTCCGCCTATGTACCATAAGGAGAATAAGGATTTTTACTGGCTTTGGTCCTGAATCTATTCCCATAACTTTATCCACACTTCACATAATCGCCTTTTTTAGTGACATAGTATTTTGGCGGTGGATGTATATGAATGTTGTCTGCGAATGTAATTTTGCCGTTATCGTTCATCTTCACTCTCGCCCTACACCCGATGCCCTTTTTCGAGCAATACCACAGCTTTTTCGTATTCTGCGCGAAGGTAAAACCACCCAGCATCAGCAGCTTATTCTTCACACCCCATGGTATCAGATGGTAGTCGAGCTCTGAGAAAGAAGTAGGTGCATAATAGCGGAGCCTCAATTGTCTCTCACAATTTTAAATTCGTTACTCATTTATTTAACACAATGACATAATAGGTATAAACCGCTTGCTAATACGTTAAATAAGGTAAGAAAAAAAAAGTATAAACTTTATATTATTATTCAAAACCACAATGATAAATACTATGTAGAATAGTAACGATACTATATGTAGGTACTAGAATTTCATTATTCCGTTAATACGTAAAGCCCATAAGACGAAATTTTCGCTTGCAACAAAATTTTAAATAATAAAGCAAAATATCATCAAAGTAAGAGTAAATCAAAACAATTAAATTATCAAAAATATCAGTTATTTAGAATACTATCGAAAATTGAGAGTCATCATTTTGAATTCTGTACAAAATAAATTTGAAATGGTAAAGTTGATAGAATATCGGCTGTAGTTGTTCTCAACGGGCACTGAGATTGAATGTTAAATTGGTGAAAATGAAACAACATAATGCTTTTAATATTTAATATTTTACTAGTCTACATTTACTATGAACTATAAATGTATTACAAGACAACTAAATCACAATCATTTCATAAACAGTGCTACTTTTCATTGCGTACTGATGACGCCTGTAAGGTCAAACCTTATGTAGAAAAATCACCATAGTTAATTATAGGCTTATTTGCTCGTGCGGCTGGCGTCTTCCTCCGATGAGGAGGCGGACCGCTAGCCCCGAGCGCTCCGGGACAGCGGAGACGTTATAGGCCTTGCACCACCGCCTTTAATGGTGGGATGAAGCCACTGTAGTTTCCCCATGAGTCCAGCCCGGGTAAAGAGAGAGTCCTCGAGGCCCGAATTCCCCACCCGTGACCAGCGTCGTGGCGTGAGATGTCTCTGTAGTAGTAGTAGCTCTGGCAGCACGCATGGGGGGCTTGACGCTTGAAAAGGTTCTCTCTGATCAAGCTGAGGTTAACTGCCAAAAGGTGAAGGACAACCCACCCAACGCGCTTTAGTAGTTGCCTACCTACGTCGTTCCTCTTCGAAGAATGTCTGATATCCGTTCGATATTATTTATCATTATAAATACGAGTATTTAAGATTTCAATTTATATCGCATAAGTATTTCACATACTCTTAACAAAGACTTTATAATGGAAATCAATAGCTACCAAGTATTTTTTAATAATGTGTTTATGAAGTATGAGTATAGTGAAGATTTGAGCTCCATTGGGGTACTATATGATTGAACGCTTTAATCATGTGAAAATGGGATCATTTGTCATTCATCATCATCAGAGTCACATCAACAACTTGATAGATTTGAACTTTGATTACAGTTTATTTTTAGGATTTGCTAGTATTAAGTTTATAATAAGCTTTATAAATATACTCGTATATGTATAATACTGATAGGTATGGTGAATTGGTTTCTGAGTTATCTAATGATTCCCGACTACATTATAGCGACACTGACGATGGTATCAAGAGTGCCTTTGGAAATGCAACGTTTACAGTAGATAGAGATGTGTAATATAATTAGAAGCGACGGTCAGTTATTCTGAGATTGCGCAGTCACGTGAGGTAGCCAAACTACACAACAATCTTTAAACACTCGCTTAATAAGCAACAACTGTTAACACAGTGGTAATAAGGTCCATCGTTCAATTGAACGAAATTTTCCGACATAATTATAAGGATACTCTTGTTTAACTGATCACAATTAACACAACAGTGTTGCCAGCGAGCTCGACTGTCCACTAAACAATCAGGTAGGTACACGCTTCATTAACTCATGACTCGAAGGAACCTATTCAAGGTCACTTTAATGACCAAGCTCGTACTAATAACTCTTATCTTCCATCAAAGTGCCAACATCTTCGTAGACACATAGGTACAACAAGTCCTCTACGAGTACCAAGAGTAAAATCAGAGGAGAACCGATCAATACATTTACGCATGCGTCATTGTACATATTTAAGTATCTAGGTACTAGTCAGTAATATTCATCGTAGGGGGACAAAAGTACATATAAAGTAAAGTATAAATGTACGTAAATATGTAAGTAAATAAAAACCAGAACTTTCACAAATGCAATTGAATTAACATTTATCAATAAATAAAAATGATTTACATTCAAAAAGAGAATTGTCCCGATGGATCGTTATAATATCGTCGTAGAGTCATCGTAATCATAGTAGGTATGCATGGGTGTATTTGTAGTGAAGATATTATATACCATAAGAAAATAAATATAAAATAATTAGCATTTAAATAGCGTTATTAAATCATAAATTATATTTTATTCATAATAAGCACTTACCTATCTAAGTAATTAAAATTCTAAAGACGAATAATATTATTAATTGAACAAATTAATTTAAACATTCTTTATATT
Source organism: Aspitha aspitha aspitha (assembly GCA_018246895.1). NCBI lineage: Eukaryota > Metazoa > Arthropoda > Insecta > Lepidoptera > Hesperiidae > Aspitha > Aspitha aspitha. Next base: position 2,118 of record DWGJ01003136.1, on the reverse strand, counting down.
TCAATGTCTTATTTAAAACTGATGGCTACTACTCCATTCTAATTAGTGGTACGTAAAGACATCATAATAAAATTTATGTAGAGACCTTTCGGTCCGCCTGAATTGTTAGTGTCTTTAAAGAAACCCCGGTAATCACTTCAAAAATCAATGTTAACAATTATTTCACTAAGCAAATAAGGTGAAGAATAAACCGTACCGTACCGAAGGTACCGAAAGGAATCGTTAACTATGGCTCGACGGCTCTAAGATCGAACGATACGAACAGACTTCGGCGAAGAAGGCAATTGTTTGACACACTTCAATCACGTGAAATGACATTCATATATTATATGTATGATGAACACGTTATAGATGCTACAAGCCACAAATAAAACGCGCGCCAAATGACCAGCACCTATTATATTTAAATTGAACGTTTATTGTTATTATTCGCACGAGAGAAACACTCGTACGAGAAGTGTATTGTACGAGAACATACATATCTGTTATATACTTGCACAACCGTACTCGTTTGTTGTTTCAATTCATATGTTGTAGTTTGACCAACTACCTATTAATAAATGAAAGATAGTTAACAGCAACAAAATACTAGTTCATTTTCTTATTATTTTTTTTTTATTTATTTATTTATGTATAAACCTAGAGCTAGGCGTTACAAAGGGCAAACCTAATGCCTAGTGGCATTGTCTTCCAGTCGGCTCTGGGTGAAGGTGAAAAAGTGGGGTAGGCTACAGAACAGCGAGAATGGAAGAAACCGAAAAAAAAGAATAAAATAAAAAAAGAAGATGAAATCAAAATAATTAAGTAATCTTAAGTAACAATATACAACAATATACAATTAACAACAATAATAATTAATCTTATACATACATACATAAAAATAACTACATACATACATTTTCTTAGTATAGAATAAAGTTTTTTCTAAAATTAACATATTAATTAAATATTTTTATTGGTCCCCTTTTAGATGCGAATTTCCTTTCAAAATAAGAAGTTCTATGACTAAATTCTTCTTCTCTGGTCACATGCTGGTTGGCATGCTTAAAATCTATACCTACTAATGTTATAAAGCTGAAGAGTTTGTTTGGTTGAACGGGCTAATCTCAGGAACTACTGGTTCGAATTGAAAAAATATTTTTGAGTTTAATAGTCCATTTATTGAGGAAGGAAGACTAACAAAAATGGACCAGCTGTGACAAATGTTGTAAAAACGGGGAAATATTGATTTCCACGCGGGCGAAGCTGTGGCCACAGGTAGTAAAAAAAACATGGCATGGGCATACAGATTAAATTACGATGTTTCCATTCACTCCTACACTCTCTTGCTCACTGACTCAGTCACCCTTACAAGCAGTAATTAATTATAATTAATCTTTCAAAAGTACCTAACTTTTTTGTATAGGTAGGTATTATTAGTGTTCAGTGAAGCATACATAAGTATTAATGACGTCGAGCAATCTAAGGTACCTAATGAAAATACTGTCAAAAAGTTTATAGTACAAGGCCAGATAGACGGCGAGTAGGTACCTATCTATTCTGGAGACATGTATGGACGTAAACAAAATGTCAACCCTGTAATGGGCCCGAAATGTAGAGAATCGGCACAAGTGTAGATGTAAAGCGCAGGAAGCATCAATTCTATCAAAGACATGAAGTCCTTTTCATTAACCACGACCTCGCTGACAAGAATGAACCGATAACAAGTAGAACAATTAAAAGTAACAGTACAAATACGAGTATGTCGAACACGATTGCACTCGCAAGATGGGCATTCCGATCGCCTCTGTATACTTTTCACCTTTCGAGAGAATTGTTACAGGGGCTGTGGATTATTTTTTTAAATTTATAATTCAGTACAGAATCAATGCCCTTAATTTATGTCTAGTTGCTCTTGGAACGTGTATAAAATAATAAAAATACCTTGAAATTGGATTCATATAAATCGAGTGATTTAAAATTGACGAAGAAAAATTGTGATAATATCGTATAACATATTAAAAGATTATTATAGATTAAAATTCTACGTCACCGAAAAAATATTATTTCCTCGAGCCAGCGCTCTTTTAATGAAATGCCGGGCCGGCGCACAGTGGAAAATGGTAGAACAACGGCATA
>DWGJ01003135.1:0-14012 GCA_018246895.1 Aspitha aspitha aspitha | reverse complement strand
CCATTTTACCGTCCCGATAATCAAATTCTCCACACATATTGATTATGTCATCATCTGATTCTGAAATGGTCAACATAATATGAATGAAGAAAATTTTACCAAAACTCACAATATAATCCGTATACAAACCTGATATAATTATAGGCGGTGGACGTTCTCCAGATATAGTTAAATTCTTGCCTAAATTTCTTACTTTTTTCCCAGTAACTTTCTCCAGGTCCTCCAAAACATCGTTCATTGTAAACCAGCCTTTACTCATGATTGCACTGAAATAATTTTTTTTTTTTTCTGTGTATAGAAGTAATATATTAAACATTATATCTATACTAATATTATAAACCTGAAGTTTGTTTGGTTGAACTCGCTAATCTCGGGAACTACTGGTTCGAATTGCAAAATTATTTTTGTGTTGAATAGTCAATTTATTGAGGAAGGCTATAGGCTATATAACAGCACGCTATGACTAATAGGAGTGGAGCAGCAATGACACATGTTGCAAAAACGGGACAATATTTATTTCCTCACAGGCGAAGCTGCGGACACAGCTGGTACCAAATGAATGTATTAACAAGAAACTCAAACCAGTTTGATTTGGTGCTATAAACATTTTGACATTTAAATGGTTACATAGAAACTTCGAAATGTGGATATATCGAGAAAATTATGTGTATAAAAAGACAATATGGAAATTAGTTGAGGAGTCCTACTTTAAACATTGATACATAATTCAATGCAATAATAGGTATTGAAATGCTTACGTGATTCTATCAAATACAACAAAAACTCATGGTACATGTGGTTTATAACCACAAGTGAGCCCATTTGAATATGGCATTGCTTATACAATGTATGTTATAATATGTAACAGTAACACAGAGTCAATTTAATTCTTACATGACAACTTGATGCCAATGAAATCTGTCTTACAAGACATTAATTTATATGTACATTTGGGTCATGAGACGAAATCAATGACTCATGTAATTCACAAAGCACTATTTAATTATGCTTATGGTGCTCCCATAACTTAAAAAAACATAATATAATAATAATATTTGGGGACAATTCCGCACACGGCTGTCTGATCCCAAATTAGGCAATTTAATGCCTGTGGTACGATGACTGGACAGCTGATCAACATACATATATACATACGATATAGTACTCGTATAGATATTTTTATTACGACCAGGCACAGAACAAACAAATGTGCTAATCACACAAATGTTTGTCCTGGGTGGGAATCGAACCCACAATATTCACCTAAAAGATTCAACATCTGTTTAGTACAGGTGTTAAGTAACTAGCGACCAAACTCACAAATGAGAAAGTGATTATGTTCATTGGCATTGTTTGTAATAGAATTTTTTATAGTGCCATAGGCTTGCATTTGACTACGAGCTTACCTGACGGTAAGTGGAGTTGAGTCGTCTAAGGTTAAGCATGCATGCCTAGAAAGTGAATAGGTATATTCACTCTTGTTTTGAATAATCCCAAGTTATAGGATGCAGGGAAATAGGCGCCTGCAGAGTTCTGTTTATTCTGCATTATAAAAGCTTATATCATGAAACTGGCACAGAATTACATCATTGTGTCATTTGAGATGTCCACTTACCAGTTTATTGCACAATTTATCTCTTATTATGGTGTGTTATTGTTGTCAGCAAATACTTTCTCATCACATTACAAAAGTTCAAACATGCTCCATATGACTTAATGACAGTTTCATATCTTGTTAAAAGAGTGCTGGGAGCTTTTAATTGCCGGCTTTTTTCTCCCGGTCTACTATAGCCCGAGGGGCGCACACAGCCGGAGTACGACGACTAAATCATGACCTTCATTGAGTGTATGTATGTACCTTATAATGAATAAAAGAATTTGAATTTGAAAATTTGAATTTGTGCTACAGACAAATTATCACATGTAAACACAAAATCGTGATATATCAATTTCGAAGTACTCTGAATACTAACTTTATCTGTTGTACAACTCTACCGAATGCCAATAATGAACATTACAAATCATATGTTAGTTAGATTAGGATGTTATTTAACTACCAGATGATAAAATGGCCCCTTGATTACATATACAGCAGTGTAAGCTTTTCATACTTTTACCTTTATAGTCTTTTTGTCTGTTGATGTAAACCAAATAAAAAATAATTGAATAAACTTTGAACACTTAACAGACAAACATTATTACACTGAAACTCGTGAGAAAGTGAAGGATAGCAGGTTATAACAAGAACATTACAAGTTTAAACACGAATATGACCTTCAAGTCAACGAAACGAGACCATTTGTTTTTGATAATAAACAAAGAGACCATTTGTCTTTGATAATAAACAAACAAGTTTTTCGAATGAACTGATTGTACTAAGTTTATTAGTAAAGTCGAATAGAATAAATAGTTTAGGTACAAATAAACATTTCGGGTTAGTTCGTGTTTACTCGGAACATTGTCGTCGTCCTTTCGCGTCGAATCGTCGAGCGTCAACCTAACAGTTTATTTCGTGCGATCGTCGACGGACGGGTTGAACGGTGTACAAATTTCGTACACGAATAAACTGGTTTTTCAGTGGACTATAAACTAGTTAATCAGTTAATGCAAAAAAGCAGTCTAAAAAACTGTTCGTTTATTCAATGGCCATCGCTACCAAAGAGTAAAGTAATATACTGTACTGCTTACATACAATATATTCTCTATAATAATAGTGTACTAACATTCTACGTATATTTTGCGGCTTTTTACCGTGGATTAAAGAAATATGTTATTTTCCAGCCATTAAGCCAGACATGGTAAGCAATTCCCTTCGTCTAATGTTTGCAAGAATTTTTTAATGTTGTATCGTGTGTTCAAGTTTTGTAAATGTAAGTAAATAGTGTAATTGTGATTTTAGACAATGAGTAAAACGCCCGTTACCGTGCTGCAGGAGATGATGACGAAGCTTGGGGATGTGCCATCATATGAATGCATAGCTCAGGTATCCGCTTCATTAGGATTAACATCAAATATTATATAGACATATGTGAAATTTTTTTTAAATTTCAAGCTGGTGTCGGTATCATTTTATGTATTGTTTCACAAGTTCCTTATCTAATATATAGGCGATTCAAACGCTTGCATCGTTGTGTGAAGATGAAGTGTAAAGAGGTTAAACTAAATATAATCTATAAATACTCAAGCTACCAGCAAAACATTCAGTGCTACCAAATTTAGATTTTTTAAATTGTGGTAAATGATGAACCAATTTTTTTGATAATTGATTTATCATATAATGTCTAACTTCATGTAATGTAATCAACATTTTCATTAGAATGAATAGACTCTTAATTCTTAGAATTAGAATGAGACTCCTTTGAATTCGATTTTATTCCTATAGTTCTCATTTGCTGTATTATATGAAATATACAATTATCTATGGAAATTAGCAGTGATTTTAGCTAGTGGCTAGTGCAGTTAAGATCTGGGCTCTGCTCTATAAGTCCCTGGTTCAAATCAGGCATGTATCACTAACTTTATGTTGTTGCAGCCATTTTTAAAGTTAAATATCACTTGCAATAATGTTGAAGAAAAATCTTGTGATGAAACTTACACACCATAATGAGTTCTATATTCTCTAAAATGTATAAAGTTTATCAACTACTAATATCATATATACATACTCAGTTTAGGGTAACATTTATCATATAAATAAATAGAATAAAAATGTATCTATTGATTAAAGATAGTCATTACAACAAGTGGCAAGGGTCTCTGTACTGGGTGGTGTCCTGTCTTACTGGGTACTACACTCATCCTCCAAGTCAAGTTAATTAATTAACTAATAACAGTAACAAAAACTTATTTGTAGCTGTGTGTGCGTACGTGTGTGTGTGTGGGTGAGTGTGTGTATGTTAGGATGTGTGTATGTGAATAAGTGTAGATATGATATGAATGCAAAAGTGATCCTGCTGAAGTAAGTACTATATTCATTATTCAATAACTCTGCTTCACTGTAGTTCAATGGGATAAGAAATTTTGTAATTTTCTCTTTTAGTTTGAGCAATGTTTATGTTATAAGCCATGAATACAGCCACTGAAATATTATTTTGTGTACTGTGATCATATATTCTTTTGTATCTATGTTCAGTCGGGGCCACAGCATCAGTTGTTGTTTGAATACCGGTGTAAAGCACGAGGCATGACCGTTACGGCGACAGCGCGCTCGAAGAAGGAGGCCAAGCAGGAAGTTGCTCAGCGCATGCTCGCCGCGCTGAAGGCCCGCGGTGACCCCGACGCGCTCCGGGCGATATCCCCTAACGCACCGCAACTGGTGTGTACACTTCTACCAGATTTATTTATATGTCAGCTCATTGATATTTGTAAAGCATATGCTTGCAAATATCACACTTCTAGCAAGAGACTGAAACTGTATGTCAGTACATCTTAATTTTTGCTGTTTGAGAGTTTTGTTTTGAACAGACAAGGCTTGATAAAAAGATAAAAACTCAAACCAGGCAATGTTCGCTGCAAGGATAAGCTAAGCAAATGATTGGTAGTGTCCATACTATTAGGAACGAGAGATTTTAACCATAAGAAATGAGAATAATAAAAATGTTCCTGTGTACTACATAAATCATTTAATATTAAATATTCATATTGAGATATTATTAACTGTTCCTGAATATTGCAGCCCTCGTGTTCGATAGCCAAAGATACGGGAGAGGACGGGAAGGAGGCAAACAAAGCGGTGGACACGCGCAGCTACGTGGCGCTGCTGAAGGAGCTGTGCGAGGAGTTCAGGCTGGGCAGCGTGGAGTACACGCTGGTGGGGGACACGGGCCCGCCGCACATGCGCCACTTCACCATCCGCGTCGCGCTCGGCAGCCACCAGCGCTCCGCCACCAGCACCACGAAGAAACTGGCACGACAACAGGCCGCCGAACAGCTCTACACCTACCTGCGGGAGAACCTAGCCACCGCAACCAAGGACTTTGTCGAGGTTGGCGCTTACATTGCCCCTTCTCTCCTCCTCCTTTGCTATCCTCAATCATGGTATTCCTTTCGGATTTCTAACATACTACAACGACAATCTAAACAATGTTCCTTTTGTGACAGAAATTAAGGAAAAAATTTAGGAGGAGGAAACAAGGTAGAGTGTGAGTGTGGGCTTTATAAAACAAGAAGCTATTACCTTCGCCTGCTTTTTGTCCACACGTCATACCGTTATTGCGCCCGTAACGCCATCTATAATGAAAACGTATTTTTCTATGAAAATTCAATATTTTTCCACAAAAAAGAGTAGCCTATCGCACTCTCCAAACCATCAACTATCTCCATAAAAATCACATCGGTGCTACGTTCCGACGTGAAAGAAGGACAACCAAACGAATACACTTTCGTATTCATAATATTAGTACGGATTTATGTGGAACAAGATCCGAATGGGCACTACAAGGGACAATTGGCTGCATTGTATCGGCGACAAGCGTCACTTTGTTCGTAAATAAAGGACAACGCCGTTCAGACTTGCAGATTTAAGAGTACATGGCAGATATAACAGTAATTTTGTGAATCTCCTAAGACTTGTAAGCTCAAGATTATCTACATCACTTGATGTCCTCTTTTCCAAACTGGAACAAGGAGAGCCCATTTATAAACGATATTGCCACAGAATGCTTTAGAATATCAAGTAATCACCCGAATGAAATGTATAAATGCTCGTCCATATAACAAATTTAATTCAATTAGGTGAAGTTGCATTGAAACAAATGACTATGAGACTACTACATTTCTATGCCAATACTCTGATGACCATATATTTTATTAGCATTAAACACAAAACGACTATAATGTAACCATGTGCCTCATATTATATGATCCAAGATGAGTACGCAGTTTCGCCCAAGATTCTGTCAGTGCATCTTCATTATTAGAATCTGACTGTTTGTGTTTGCAACTTTAACTAGAACTGCGGGTCAGATCTACCCGTACTGTCCGAAGAAGCTACAGAAAAGCCCCTTAACGACAGTCCTAGTAAAAGAAAAGCAACATCAGAGGAACACCGTCCAAGCAAACGTTGTTGTGACACACAGAAGTTGTTGCCAAATATCGCCGAAAATAACGTAAGTATAATACATGAGTCGACATCGCATAGACACAGTTAATGTTCCAAGTATGAAAAGTTGGATTTGAGTAGTACTGCGCATTGTTTTTATTATGAATTTTGCAATTGTAGCACATAACTGATTAGATACTTGTGGCGGTGGAGAGGTGCGGGAGGGGGGGGTATATTTTCGTTATGTCAAATGTCGCGAGACTTCTATACAAGCAAGATTTGCAATCGAAGACCAATGTTGTTCAATCGAATTCATATAACGAAGTATACTAGATAGACGATACAAAATTTGTGTGATTTTAAAAGAAAATGTTCATACTGCACCTTTTCCATCGTTATCACCCGGATCGAAATCTGATCGGATTAGTATGGCGACATATCAAATGTGAGCTGGGACTTCAAATATATTAAATCGAAATTGATTGATCAACAACGAGCACTTGAAGAGCTATTTTCAAAAGCACTAGCAGAGAGTCAAATTGTGACAATTATGCAAGGAAAGTGGAGGAAAAATGATATAAAAACGACGACGTCGACGACAAAATATTAGATCACTTTATAAATTTCAGGAGGAGGAGGAGGAATCGCATGAAACCTATTCAAATTATACGTGTAGATATGCATTTCAGTAGCGATATGGAAACTCATTAATTGAATTGAAAAAAAAGATGTTTTTAGTTACATATACATATATACCTATATGAACAGTAAAACATATTGCCGGTCATTTTGGTTGTTAAATAGGTATATAAAAGACAAATGCTTAATTAAATTCAATTTAGGTAAACTGTTGTGAATATCGTAAAAAACAATTTTTTATAATAGTTATCGTCTATAGTGACACTGTTCTGTTATGTTACATGTTACCCCTCTCGCGCCACTCCCGTTACCGCAGTTCAGCGTGGCTTCTATAGTTAGTACGCCTTACAAGAAAAAAGATCATTAATAGTTTTTTCACATTATAATTTACCATGTAAATTATAGTTTTAGTGTTTATGTAACCTACGTATAATTGCTACTTACCATTATATAAAAAAATTTGACACAAATGTAATGCAATTCTACATAGTTTAAACATTACTATGCTTTATCAATTTTGGATATTTTATTATTGCAAATGTACATAAGTACAGCAGTTTTTTAGTGTAATTTATTTGGTCGTTTATTTAATTTGTGGTAATCAACCATTATAGGAGGAAGCTCTATCCCGAGCGCTGGACAAGGTGATGGCGCGCTATGTGGAGATACGGGAGGACCAGCCCTGGCGGCCCGACCTCGGCCAGCGCGTGGCCGATTACCATCTAGGTCTGTTCATCCACATCAGTAAGTACGACGGCAGGACGTTCCTCGTGAAACGCTGTCGAGCTCACCTCAGATCTCATTTCACTTTCATATTGCAGCCGATGACAATAAACAAGCCGCAATCGACGTGCTGAACAAGGATGGCGAAGATGCGGCCGTCGAATTGGAGGCGTTGGCGACAACGCTAGGGCTGACGGTGCAGCTGGACGGCCTGCCGGGCGAAAAGGGCTCGCTGAGCGTGGTGTCGCTGAGGCCCACGGCGCCGCCCGTGGAGATGATCGGCCGCAACCCGCACGAAGCCTCCGTCGCGACGCTGCGCTACATGCGCCGCGCGCTCGCCATGAACCCCGATCTGTTTTCTATAGCCCAGTCCTCATGAGCCCTAACAGACTAAGATCCGGCTGCAAAATCACTATGTTCATCACGTAGTTACGCAAACTCACATATGTTTATGAATAAGAGAATGCTTTTAATAATATTCATAAACATATATGTAAAAATGTGAATTTGATTCACTGTGCTGAATGTAGTGATTTTGTAGTGGGTTTCGGTGGGTGGGTTTTGTACTATAAGAGTACTGTTCATTATCTCTGTTCTATTCTCTACTATATGAGGTTTGAACATGTAAACTGTAATTTTTGTTATAATTTCATATAGAATACAAATTACAATTTGTGTGTTATTGTAACAATATTGTTCACGAGTTGTTGTAACATTCTAATTGACTGAATGATTATACATTCTGTGATTAGGTTAACTAGACTTCATATAAAAATTAAACTTATTTTGTTATATAAAACAAAGCTCTTTTCTTTAAGTTTCCAACGAATTTGCATAATATATATATAACATATGCATAATTATTATAATTTTTTAGTAAAATAGCAGGACAAACAAGCAGTTGGCCCCATTACCAGAATATTGTTGAGTTGATTATGTATTGTCTGCATTTACGGAAGGTTTTAATAGCATGTTTGAAGATAGTCATCATGTTGTTATCATGGGATATAAATAGCTCTGAAAATTCATGTTTTAAATTTCTACGCCGTAAAAGGCAAAATATGCAGTGATCTAACAATTTTATAACGTCTTTAAATGTACCCATATTTGTGCAAATAAATGTTTTTGTCTTTGTCTTTGAAAGAAACCCAATTCTTAACTTGCATATCCACAGTATGACGCTTAGGCCGTACTGCTGATTACTAGGAATTTATTTTGTGCGGGTTACTACAGCTACTACTTCATAATTTCGAAATGTTAACTCAAAACATTCCTATTATGAATAAAACGCGATAGTGTGGATATATTTGGTTTTGGATTCATGGGCAATAAAACTTATAAAAAACTTATAAAGAAAATTTATTTAAAATCAATAATTTTATTATCAATTATTTGAGAGAATTATTATTTGAGAATTATACATAATTATTATTGTGGATTAAAAAAAAACAGTTATCGAATATTGTCTCAATCGGAATCCTCGATGTCGGAGGAGTTCCGTCGGCGACGGGATGATCGTTCGGCGGTCAGGGTTTGTAACCACGAGGTAGTCTTCTGAGCAGCCGTACGCCGCGGTGTGCGGCGCTCCGGCGGTGGAGGCGTCGGGGCTGGTGGGGAGCCGCGCCCACGGCCCCGAGCTCTGCCGCGCCCGCCGCGCGCTCCGCGTCCCCGTCCGCGAGGGCTCTCGGCCGGTGGTGGTGGTGGCGGCGGCTCCTCATCATCGCTTGACAGTACGATAGCGGCACCTTTCTTCACCGTGGCCACGATCGGTTTGCTAGCCACTGCTGACTTCTTAACTGCCCGATTTATCATGCTTTTCAGCTCCTCCGGGTTAGCCGCCTCAAGTGCCTCTCGGTCAAGGCGCATTCTATCCTGAACCTCTTGATCAGTCTCCGCATTAGATTCAAGTAGAGACTCGACGCATCGCTCCCGGTGGGCTTCGAATACACGGCGGAAAGCGTCGTCGTCGCGCTTCAGCGTGAAATCTTTGACAGCTTCAGTAACAGCATGCACTGAAAGCACGTCAAGGCGTTTCTCAATGGGTAGGGCAGCAAAATACGATCGCAGAAGCGTTTCGACGTCGGTGACGTCAGCAGCTACCTCTGCAATATCAATATCTTCCTCATTCTCTGCAGCGTCTTTTCGCTGTCGAATTTTTTTCTCTTTTTTCATGATTAGGATGTCATTGGGATTTGCAACGAGCCCATTGAAGTTCTGACCAAATCTGATACGGTTAAAGTCTTGCCCATCACGCTCATAAAATACGCTCAAACGGATTAGTGGAAGTGAAGGTTGTCTTGGATCACCACTGCGGAGATGGTTAGCTTCATCAATTGCATCATTAATCTTATTTTTTAAAAAAGATTTAACCTTTTCTGTTTCATTAACATCCTCCTCACCAAGATTCTCCTCAGATAGCACAATAGTCTTAAAAATAAATGGACGTACAGTTTTCATAGGAATTGGTGTGAGTATAAATTCATTTTTGTGTACCTGAAGCAAACCACAGTGCTTCGGCAGAGCTTCACCTGCAGCTAAGGATGTTGCGACAGTGCTTCCAGGTTGAACAACATAAAATTCATCATTCCTTTTTATATCCTTGATAGGAAAAATTTGACTGTCATGCTCGTGCCCCCAAACCACTAAGTTCAAAAATTTCGGTAAAACACTCTCAGATATGTAATTTCCATGTCCTCTATCAGCTCTGTTTTGGTGCAAAACTAATACATTAAACCAGTCGCTGCTGTCATCCGGAAGTTCCATCACAACTTTCTTCTCTGCAAAGAGCCTTGAAAGCCGCTGATCTTTAAGATGGCTCAAACCATACAATGATAATTTAGTGTCACCTTTCTGAAGAAGCACTGGAGAGACTCGAACCTGTGTGTAATCTGTCCACTTCCCAAAATAGTTGACAAGGCCACTAATTGATAAGATATCAAGAGAGCTAATACTACCCCGGCCTACTGGATCGTCGTGGTTTCCGTGTATCGAAAGAATGGGATATGATATGTTTAAATTAGGATCTTCATAGTTTACATTTCGAGAAAAGTTTTGTAGTTGATCAGACAATAGCTCGATATTACTTGGCTTGTCCCCAAAGCAATATTTACGAATTATTTGGGTACACTTAAACATACAGGCAGGCGAAGGTTTTGCCTGGTCGAATAAATCGCCTCCAAGTAAGACTAAATCAACATCATATTGAACAGCAAGAGACAATACTTCGTCAAATCCAATAAAACTGTCCTCTCCTCGTATGGCATCGTTCTCCAGGTAACCTAGATGAATGTCCGAAGCTATCAATATTCTAACTGTATCGTCGGGGGACCACGTACTATTATCGTTCTGCACCATTTTTATACTAGAGACCTGTAAGTTGAGATAATATTTCGCTCTGTATTGAATAAATTAATACAACTTTTCAATGTACCGCGAAATCCGTTGAAATGTTTGTTTTCTATTAGTTAAACGCTGTCAATGTCAAAATCAATGCCCATAGATCAGTGCCACAACTTTATTTAGTCTGTCATAAATTCAACTCTTTACGCCAACTATACATTGCAATAGTTTTATAGAGCAGCTCTCTAATTATGTTTATGACATACTTAATTTATCAGGAAAAATGAGTAATTGTAAAATAATGTTCAATATTTTAAAATTCTACGTAATTTTATCACTTATGTGAAAATATAACTAATGAAATAATCTAATTACCACAGTTTTAAATATTCATCATTTAGTTTTCAAAATCAAACTAAAATTCTAGTAACATAGCCAGTGTTTCAACCATAGAGATAATAGAATATTATCATGGTTTCAAGAGCCATAATTTTTTTTCAATACATATACAAGTTTGACAAGCAAACGAATGACATGCTTGTCAGAGTCAGACTCAAGTCAGAATTCAATATTTTTAATTGTCAACTTGTTGGCGCATGACAATAGTTGAAAACAATTATTAACTTTTTTTAAAATATTTATAACGTACGTTGTGTGAGTATAGTGAATTAAAATGATATGACACCAGTTAGCCACGGAGCATACGGATTATGCTTTTTGTTCGTAAACGTAGTGTATGTTTGGAAGAGAAAGTGTCATGTGAAATCAGAGAGTCGCCTTCAATGATGTGGAAGAGGTCGATTGTGCAAGCGAAGGCTGCGCGTGCGCGCGCCTCTGCGTCGCTGGCGCTGGCATTCGTCGTGTTCGCTGTAAGTGCATGAAGCTTCTCGCCATCCTTCAGATAGACTAGCTTACAACTATAATTTCGTACCGTAATGTTTACTTTTATTACCGCAACAGATAGTGCATAAACATTTACTACTCTCTCTTTAGAAGGGATGACCGGTTTTTTCTTTACCATTTAGATGTTAAAAAGAAGACACTTTTATACGGTTAAGGAGTTGTTTGATTTAAAAAATCAAAAACAAATTCATATTAATAATTCATATTTAATAAAGTGTTGGCTATCAAAGAAGGATTGAGTTATAGCTAACATTTGAATTGCATTGTTTATGGATACATAAATATTTTCCAATGCTATGCCTACAACAAGACAAACATATCTTGATATCATTTTCTTTTTTATATTATGCTTCAATATGCATGCTTACAAAGATGACTTTACTTATAGGGAGAACAAACATTAATACTCAAAACAAAGTAATACATATCGGTGCTTTTCATGAATACTCGCACATTCCAAAATCCACATTTTAACAAGGTAGCCATTTGAAAATTAAACAATAAATCAGTATAGTAGAAAATAACAAATTACAAAATGACATTTTTGCGCGCCATTATGCCGGTTTTGCTATTATGAATGTGAGTCTTACTGAGTATGAAATAAGGAATATTCTGGATTCATTTGTGTTATAAACTGGTATTTTCAAAAATTTGATTTGTGCTAGTATTTATGAAAAGCAGCGATATGTATTAGGTGAATCACATCCATGAGAGCCCAATGAGAGTTGCAAGCCATGAGACCACCATAACAGTCCAATAATTATACAATGTTGCAACAAAATTTCTCCATCATCGTTTTCATTATTTCTATTCAACATTTATTAGTCCATTATGATTCTTTATAAATCGCTAAATTGATATGAACTTTTAATATCACACATCACATAAATAATTGTCCCAAGTGGGAATTCAGCTCACAACCTCAGACTCAGGCATCAGTGTCTAACCCCGAAACGAACTGGACAGTCAAAGGACTCATTTTAAAAAACACATGCGATTGATGGTTTTTATTAGTGGATGCACATTGTTGTCGCACTTTCTTATGCTCCTTACCAAGTAATATAAGGAGATTCCAGTTATTCATCATATCGTGACCACTGTATAGCAGATAGCAAATTTTTATGTTTACTAATGTGGATAGTTTTATTAGGTTTTGTTGGGATGCGGGCGTGGTGCTGATCTCGTGATCGAGATCCCGGGCTGGGGCGCGGGTGGCGGGCCTGCGGACGGCGCACACTACCGCTTGGACTATCAGCCGCCGCACGGCTCGCCCGCCCCCAACTTCACAGTGCCCGCGCGCGCTTCCACCATCAATTTCCAAGGCCTACCCGGAACCAAATACCACTTCATGTTGTACTACTCTAACGCTACCTTCGCCGACCTCCTCACCTGGAATCAAACTATTATTACCGGTATGTATATGTACTTGAAGAACGATAAATTGGAACATATTTATATAGTTGTTCATCAATATTATGTTACATGTTTTGTTTTTGTTTTGATACAGAACTAGTATTTATTAACTATTCATCAGGAAAACTATGTGTAGTGGTAATATAAAATTATTCAGTATTTCAATGATTTTGGTGATACTTTTTTATGTTTCCTTATGATGCATAAGGTGCTAATAAATGGAATATGCTTGAACAATATAAAACTACAATTGTATACTACAGTACATGCCACAGGTGCTAGTATTGTAAGCACGAATGACTACATTTTGTACACGCTGGCAGATCATTGCAGTATACAAGGTTCCATATAATTTTATAACAATAGCTATTCGCCAATTAATGCCAGTTGCAAGTTACTTCTAGACATTTATACACAATACATATAAGTAAGTTGTGTTCGACGTTATAATATGGTTACATTTAGTATTATTAATTCAAATTGTAATGAGGCAAAGGTAGTGCAATAAAAAATTATGATTGCTGTGTTATGTAAAGTGGTTGGGCGAAATAAATGAAAATGTTATTCTTATCAGAACATCACTGCAAGTATCTATTTCTCTTTTCATCTCTTTTTATATCTTTCCATTTCTGAACAGTGAGTATTTATAGAGAGACGGATTTCACACCATCAATTATTTCTATCACTCCTGTCCCCGTTGCACTCATACTGTCAATCTTATTTGTAGCTCAAAAGCCTTTGGAAGCTGGTGTATATTATTCAAAACATTGTGCAACCAATAAAGTTGTTTGCTCACAAATCAACCGACCCATAATAAATAACTGGGGACAATTTCACACACGGCCGTCTGATCCCAAATTAGGCAATTTAATGCCTGTGTTATGGTAACTGGACAGCTGATAAACATACATATATACATACGATATAGTACTTATATAGATATTTTTATTACGCC
>DWGJ01003134.1:0-14012 GCA_018246895.1 Aspitha aspitha aspitha | reverse complement strand
TATGTGAAAAAATTGCTTTACGTACTTTTATATTAACCAACAATGGTAACAAACATCATATTGTAAGAGAAGTTGTTATTTGGAGACAAGTCTCACGTTTGGAGTCAACCGTGAATTATGTCGCACGATTTTTGACACCTACCAACCTAATGATGTCACATATTTGGAAATTTCACGTTTGTTTAGAAATTTATAGGATTAGTATGCGTAAGTTGCTAATGAATTTTAATCAAAATTTCAGATTGATTATTACAG
This sequence comes from Aspitha aspitha aspitha, assembly GCA_018246895.1. Classification (NCBI taxonomy): domain Eukaryota; kingdom Metazoa; phylum Arthropoda; class Insecta; order Lepidoptera; family Hesperiidae; genus Aspitha; species Aspitha aspitha. The sequence continues at coordinate 13,757 of DWGJ01003134.1, read as the reverse complement.
TTTTTTTTTTATTAACTGATACCTAAATTGCGGTCCGTGCTAGCGGGAATGATATAAAAATGGTTTTCCACGAAAAAGGTTGGGAACCCCGGGCCTTACCAGAACATATCTCCCGTACTCTCGTATGATGAATTTGCCGCTTTGCAGCGTGATGGCCACCGGCTGCGATATCAGGGATTTGATGCAGTGCGCAGTCCCCACCACCTACGAGTCACGAATAAAATGTATGTATGAACGTATTCATACTAACATCATACATCCAAATGTGTTGGTTAGTATGTTAATGTTTGAAACTAAGGGCGTTTAAATTTCACACTATATTTGGTACACAACAACTGTCTACACTGTTTCAAACCTCTGTTTCAAACCGCCGTTTAATACCTTGTAGCACAGCTTTAATCATCACATCTAAGCCGGTCGGTTTAGTGGCGCGACTATCCGGCTTCTGTACCGCGTTAATCACGTTCGATTCAAGGTCAAGGACCATTAAGCGAAATCGATCTCTTTGATCATATCGAATTGCATAATGCGATCGAATAGCGCAGCGAACCGATGCACATTTTATCAATCAAGTAGACCAGGTGTGTTTTGCAATAAAATCTGTATATTGGCACTTGATGGGAGATCTTTGCACCACTTCTAAGCATGTTGCAAGGTGTGGGAAAGAGTCGAAAAATCGAATATAAAATATTGTTAACTAGCTGCACCCGCGAGTTCGTCCGCATGTAATTCTATATTTTCCCATTTTTGCAACATTTGTCATTGCTGCTGCACTCCTATTAGTCGTAACGTGATGTTACATAGCCTATAGCCTTCCTCAATAAATGGCCTATCGATCACAAAAACAATTTTTCAATTCGAACCATTAGTTCCCGAGATTGGCGCGTTCAGCCAAACGAAACTCTTCAGCTTTATAATATTAGTATAGATGTTTCGTAGCGGCTTTTAAAAGTTACACAGCGAGAAGTCTAATTGCGAAAATATGCAAATGCGCTTCCCAGACGCGAACTGGTTCGTACGAGTCTCCTTATGGCTTTCTAAGTTAATATTATCTTTCTGGAAGGTTCGAGGCGACGGTGAGACCGTTAGATAAATGTACTACAGATAAATAATAAATATTTGTATATTAGTAACTTTTCAATCTATAGTAATATTATAAAGCTGAAGAGTTTGTTTGGTTGAGCACACTAATCTCAGGAGCTGGTTCGAATTGAACAATTCTTTTTGTGTTGAATAGTCCATTTATTGAGGAAGGTTTTATAGGCTGCATAACATCACGCTATGACTAATAGGAGTGGCGCAGCAATGACAAATGTTGCCAAAACAGGAAAATATTGATTTCCACGCGGGTGAAGCTGCGGGCACAGTTAGTGTAACTTAAGTATTAAATTTGATATTTATTAAATATTAGCCGCCGACAACAGACAGACTGACAAATCATGTGTTTAATTTTAATAATCGATTTAATGAACTACAGTCAATTTTCTATAAACATAGAAGAGGTGATCGCTCATAAACATAACTGTGTCATGTATGAAAACTGAACATTTGACTTTGTTTTCATGTAATATAAATATTAGTGTAGTTTGAGGGTGGATTACTATTTGATGTCATAGAAAACACAATGGCCACCAAGTACAAAGAATAAACATGTTACAGTTTTCTACGTTGTTTTAATGAACATAATAAACTGTTTATTGAAAATGCAGGACAATCAGCTCACCTGTCCGGCTAACGCATGCCTCTGTGTGTCCGACACCCATCCTGGGTGGAAGTATAGCACTGCTTCGGCCGGGTCCACCTCCTCAGAGCTGCAGCACAGTGTGTCGTACACAAACACTATCATCATTTCCCTGGGGAGAGAAAAAAATTATTGTATTATCATAATCTATACTTATATTATGAAGAGGAAAGATTTATTTTTTTATGGGTGTATGTAACCAATTGTCTAAAAATTACTGGACCTAGAATTTTATTCAAATTACAATTACATTTCATAACTATACAATTGATTTAGGTATGTCTACAAGTCTACCATACTGAGAATGTTAGTACCGATTAGTTCATATTGTAGTAGGATTTAATTATTTTTTGTAAATTTAATTAATAGTGTTTAGTAACTGTTATTGCTCAAATCAAGAACATGGAATATCTAAAAGGACGATTTTATATCATTCATATAGAATATCACAACATTTATATTTGTCATAATACTATGTATGCTCTATATTGATAACATGGATTAAAACAAATGTATTATCTGTGCATTTGCGAGCCTTAACAATGTAACATATATTTATAACTAAACTAAACTGTTCTATTTTAATTCATGTAAACATAAATTACGATAATACAAGCGGCGAATTCGTTAGATCATAATAACAATAAAAATTTCGATATTATATTGGTCACATTGACCAACAGCAGTTGCGGTTTTGATCGAATTATATAAAAAACTAAGCCAGCTTGTCTAGGTTTTCGGTCTATTAAAACAAATCTATACACTTACTTGGCCATTTTGAGATGTTTTTTAGGTTTTTATATGTAAAAAAGACAAAATAAATCACAACATATCACGTGTTACTATTAACGCACTTATTCTATGTATAAATCAATCAAAACGCGCGCATTATCCTAATATTATTACAAAATATCTTATACGCGGCCATCTCTGAGCTCCGACAAATACAGTCGCGCACAGATTTTAACAGACCAGCGCAATCAGTGTTGCTAGAATAACGATTTAAAATACCATTTGTATATAAACAAACATACCATTTGTTTATAATGAACTCATGGTCTTTAATATGTAACAAAAAAATCATATATTCCGTATTTACTACGCACTAGGGATTTAATTAAAGTTTAAGGTCAAACACAGCGTTTCTGTACATAATAATAAGCAAAAATTACATAACAAAAAGAGATAAATGTAAAATTGAATACTGTAAATAATTGCCGGTCTGTTTGTTTTGTTTATGCCTCATATGGTTTTTAATGCAGTTTTTATAACCAATAAATTTCCCTATAACTAGGGAATTTCATTCATCCTGACTACATTACTTTACAGACTAAAAATAAAAAAATTTGACACGTGTTTGTCTAACTTTATAAAATAGTCACTGATAGCCATTCTAATTTTATTTTAAACATATTTTTCATTGATAGTAAAAAACTGAATTTTCACATTTCAACAACAAAATTCTATAGAGCTCGTTTGCCCGCACTACTAAAAAAGTTAAAACGAATTGTGATAGATGTCGCTGCGAGTATATTAAAAGAAAATCTAACAACGGCGGCTAATTTGAAGATTTTTATTATAAACTTTATTTTGTTCAACGAATGTACGCAGATTCCCTTTCATAATGAGTCAAGTGCGATTGAGAAGACTTCACCCTGCTTACAGAAAATTATGGAGATTTGTAGCCAGGTGTCCTCTCAATGTTTTTATTCATCAATATAACGAGCGATATTTAATTTATTACCACTTACATGCATCAAAACTGTATTAATATTTAAAAAAAGCAATAATAATATCGTTGGCTGATCGTCAGTTCGTAAACGTAAAGAAAAAAAAACCAAGAAATTAAAAGAGTAATTGACATAAGTTACCTCGGGGCACAGTCCCGACGTTTCACATTCTCTGAACGCGCGGTAATCGACCGCGGACATCCGGTTCCGTTGCGTACGTTTTGAAGTGCCGCGTGGCCGACAGACGCATCGTCTACGGAATTTTAATTGTTGGTAACAATTAAATAAACTACCATTATGAAGTCTTATGAACATAAGGTGAATTAGTTTACAGCTGTCATAACGAATTGCAGTGTTTGCTGAACGAACTTTTGTATCTTCTATAATAAATTAGGACTTTGCTTTCTAACATCTTGCCCCACACGCTTTTTTCTCTATACCACTAATATTTTTAGTTCATTATTTTTATTCTACCTATATAAAGAATTATTTTTCACTTTTTAATTCGATGTTTTTTTGTTTTTTTTTAAAGGTCTTTATTTGTTTACTCGAATTGACAGGGAGATCAATGAACTGCCAAGAACGTATCATACATCGTAATCCACATCACGTACATCGTAACGTGTCGAAAATTGTTTTTTATCTCACTGTCACGTAACACGCTACTAACAGTAGCTACTAGCTAATGACCAAGTTAAAAAAAAATGTAAACGTAATTCATTATAACATGTAGTACTTTCCCGCGCTTTAGCTTTTTGACGTTTGTGCGCGTGGAGTATTAATTATCTATGCACGACGCTATTAAGTTCAAGTACATTGCTTACTGTTTAGGGGAAAGTTGAAAAATATTACACAGGTTATAAACGAAAGTGAAATAATAGTGTTGTTTCTCTTTTCAGGTGTACATAATAATATATCTCGCTATTCTATTCTATTCTCGCAGAGAAAAGTAATTGTTTATTTTCATATTAAAGATATACTAACAGTGTTAATAAAGCATATAATATATATTGTTACGAATAAAATAAATTATGTATTGCCGTCGAGCACTCAGGCGATACATAAAATTCAATTCATGTAAACTTTTCGTGGATAACACGCAGAATAGCAAAACGGAAAGAAAGTTTCTTGCGAATGAATTGATTAAATGAGGGAAAATTACTGGCCGCTTGTCATGTTGTCACTGATGTTACTTACCTTCCTCTTTTATATTGGTTTACATCTCCATATGGTTGTGAATATAATAATAATAATAATAAATCTTTATTTTCGTATTACAATGTTGTTTTTCTTAAAGAATATACACTGGAGACTCCATTTAAGCTTAAAGGCCTGTAGTAGGAGCCTCCGCTCTTCCAGTACAAAATTTGCAAATAAAACAACTTAATATAAGTTAGTACATGAATTACAATTAAAGTAAGTAAATGTGTCTGTGCGCAGTACGCGCATGATTATTATTTGCACTTTAAATTACACTTACATTACATTTATACTTTACATTGTCAACATTACAGAACTACCGATAAGTTAAGAATAGGGATTACTGTTTCCCCACCGAAGGCACTAATACTTTTATTTTGGTATCGCAACTTACTGTGACCGCCTCGGGGCTTTATACACAAACCGAATTCAACTCGGTTACGTGGTAAACTGTGAGAAATTACAAATCAGTTGCAGTACATCAGTAACGCATAGCGAAATATCGTTTGATAATGTACAATCGCATAGGAAAAATCAATGAAAATACAATGGATATATGTAGATTCAAAAAAGAATTAATGTTATTGGTTGTGAGATACTTGCGTATTTTGGCGGGAGCGACACAGATGCTAATATTTCTGCCGCTATGAAATTGATTTGACTCAAATGTAAATAAAGAGAAAATACTCCTGGTTAAGGTAATTTTTGTCTATGGTTTTATAAGTCTTATAAGCTGGAACACCGCTGTTGCATGTATTTTTACACAGATAAAAAAATATTCCACAAAAAAGCCTCTCATGATTGGATGCAGATGTCCAGTACCAAGAAAGATAAATTAAAGAGTGTAAATCATACAGAAGAAAAAATAATATTAGCTGATGCAAAAAAATGAGATATACTCTGTATTTACAAATTGTTTTCTCTATGCCATTATACAAGCTGCACTGGAGACATCTGTCGACTATGACGTAAATCTATTATCCAAGAAGTGATAACTGCAAAATGAAAAAAAGGCTAATAGTTTCCTGGCCTACTTCGTGGGTTTCGAATCCGAGTAGCACATTGTTAAATGTTGTAAAACCATAAAGGAAATAGCATTAGTACTTACATAAATATAACCTTTCTATGTTAAACTATAACTTTGGCATTATCAACAATGTCAATCACCCTTTTCCATATTCCTATAGATATGCTAGATTGTTACTTCTGTAAATATGTATAAAATCATTGATTGAAATTTGTAATTGCATTGCTATAGGAATAATGAACAGTTCCTAGTCCGAACAGTCCGAAGTGTTTACAGTTCAAAAACTGAAATTTTAATCACTAACGAAGTGGCATTCATATAATTTGTTGCCTAGTAAAGATATAACTCATGTGTAGGTATGGGTAGATATTATACAGAAACCAAAATAATTGTTGCTACTTGGCTTCGAAAAAGAATAAATTATAGTTCACAAGCCATTCTCTTAGTAAAGCCACGCGCAAACTCCCGCAAAAAGCCGAACTAAAATTATTTTCATTTTAAAAATTTGGAACTTGTTCATGAAAACGAAAACTTTATTTCGGATATCATTTTCCGTATTATTTTGGGAATATTGTACCTATCCCGAAAAAATATATTGGTTCAATCTTGACACCTAATAGGTAAAATTTTAAGTAGTTTTTCTGTTACATACCTACTAGTTGGCGCTGCAGTCGTTTTAAAACTCAATTATCGTTATTGCATACCAATTAATAGTTGTCAATATAATAACGTGGGTTTTCCTCAGGATACTAAAATACTTCTTTTCTGCGGTAGCCGTCAAATGAAATCGCAAATCGGTCTTAGTATCAATATTAAAAAAACGAAAATCCAACAATAAAATTCGCAAAATCCACATATTTTGACAACTTGATACAGATTGTAAAAATAACAGCGCATTGAAAAGTATAGCGGGGCCGTAAGAAATCTCGTGTATAAGTTTTATTAATTACATATTCTAGCCTTCAGCGTGTTCTAGATACTAGACGGGCGACGGGTGCTGGCTCGCAAAAAGTTCATGCATAGAATGTGGCGCTGCCAGACCCTTGCCACGCCCTGCGTTCACGTGTGGAAGTGGTATTTAGGGCTAGCCCTAATACGCTGCAGCGGCTACACTTTGGTGATCGGCATCAAACATTTCTGTACAAGTCGAGAATGTTATATGATTTGGTTAATATCACTCTTTGGTATTTTTGACAGTCATGGAACCTTCTAAGAACAATTGATTTTGATTTGAACTGGATTAGTAGGAATTTAAATTATTTTGTCTATGAAAAGTAAATACATTGTCTGTGGTACTTTACACATGATTTATGCTTAAAGATATAATAACATAAAACGCTGTCGGCAAGTTAATACGCGTACATTTTATTAAATGAGTTTTGCAATGCAATTGCAGTACAATCAGTTTAATGAAAAAATGTAGTCTTTATTGATTCTGAAATGGTTTAATCAGGAGAAAAATATAACAATCTATCGTATTATTAACATATACAGCTTCATATAAAAGATTTCAACGCGTTCGTTGGATTTCGCAATGCTATTATTGACTTTACTCATGGTATAAACTCGTAAAATAGTCATACAGATAAATAAATCCCCGTATAAGTATTGTTTTTTTACTCATAATGAAAATCATAGAGTTAAAAAACTCCCAACCTTTTCTGTGTAATTGTGTTAGTTGCTATTTTGGCGAAATTCATGTTGTCAAATTAAACTAAAGAATGTTGCAAAACAATTTTAACTTTACGTAACAAATTATTGCCGCTTTTTAATTAGTTGTATAATATTTTTACTTTGAACAATAATACAATTTGGTTAGATGTAACGTAATAGTATTAAAACGTAATTAGGTAAATTAACTTTCAATTTTTCGATGTGATTTTCATAAGGAATTTTTGTTAGTAAGGTGTTAGTAAATTTTTGTTGGTAAGCTAGTAAGTGACATGCAAGGTACTGAGTATAATTTAACTGTGATGACGTTTATGCGTAAATGAGTTACATTTCTGGTTTGGTCACGAGCTTAGTCGGCCCAGTGCAGGCATTTACTAACTTTCCTAGGAACGCTTTCTAGTTTCGTGACTGGAAATTGAATTATTAGTTTACTACATCGGTGGAAGTGTTCAATTACTTGGTTATAAGAAAATATGTCAATTACTATCCCATACCTCATATTTCTTGCATTTTAATGTCACTAAGTCGTAAAAAGAACTTTTATGCTTAACAATACCATCCGTTCTAAACTTAAACGAAAACATCATAAATTACATACTTAGTATATAATGTAGCAGGATAGCGGCAAGGCCGCGAGCGGTTACTAGTACCATATTTATTTTTTCTTGTCTAGTTAATTTAAAATTCCTTACCTATTAGTCGTATGAGGATATTCCTAATTTTAATTTCGTAGATTACATACGGCTTACTGTTTGGAAGTTACATATTAAGTACATTTTATGATTCTAAATTGCTTATAATACGAATAACTGGTTATCAGCCATTGTTTGATTGAATCATATGTAGATTACTCCTTAACTCCAATGGTTGGAATGCCCAAAAATTGCAAAGGCAAAGCGTTGTCGCGGAAACCGAAATTCTTGTGAGTTACATCGACAGCTTACGTAAATCTTTATGCTTAATTACAAGTCGCATACAACTTAAGGTCGTAGAAAGTGAATCGACTCGTGTGAACCGTCAAAAAAACCCCGCCATCTTGCTAGTCTGTGGCGCGCTGTCCGCGCGAGTCGACGTTTCCCGCTGAAACGCACATTCGAATTTCAAACGCGTAGCTATCTGTCACTTAAACTTTTTTACCCGCGCGTGCATTCAGCCAGTGTCAACACGTTTATAAAATAAGTGTAATCTATACGATTATACTGTGATACTCTGTGAATGATGTGATAAAACAGTTGAGTTTAAATATCGAACGACAGGAAACTTTTAAAGGATTATTTGTTGATGTAAAACTGATGTTCTTAACCAATGGGGGATATTGAAAGGAGAAAGTTCTATTTACATCAAAAGATGGTAAGATTTAGGATATCTATTAAAGTATACTTATAAGCAATTAATTTGTGTCACGTACCTGACAAAAATTTTATTTTCTTTGTTTTTTGTCCGATAAATGTTTTAAATTAAACATGAAAGTAATCAAGGCTGAAAGTGTGCGATTTGTATCCGGATTGTTGTTAAATAACAAACAGGTTGATAACCCAATCGACAGATAATCAAGTTAGTTCTGTTTCAATTTCTCCTTCAGATTCGCGCTGATTTCCCTCTATTTACGGAAATAAATTTTCAAACTGGTTTGAATATGAAGATCAAGAATTATTGCCATTATTGTTCTATTATTTCTGATGTTCAACCAACAGCTGTATTCGATATGAACAGCACGGAACTACTACGTAATAGCAAATACATGCTTAATTACATCAGAGCAGTCAGATCATCTCGCCTGTCTACCACACCCCTCAAACCAGCAAATAACTTTCGCCTGTCAAATTACAGTCAGTTTTGACATTTTTCTGTCAATAAATATTATCGCAACCGTCTACTAATATACCGCAGTCTCGTCGATATCACAAGCACAGGTCTCGCTGTTTGCGACACACTCTGATTGTTGGGAAATATGTATCTTCAGTCGGCGTGTCATATTATGTACGGGTATGTAGATGTTACAAAACATATATTTTATACCTCACTCAGCTCAATGCCAGAACGAACGCTTGATATTAAACACTAAAGCGATGTTATATAAAAGACTAGTGGACCTGACAAACCTGACCTGTGGTTATACATGTCAAATCATGATATGTCAAATATTGTGCGTTCAGAAATTGATTTTATGTAAAAAAATATTGACAATTGACATTTATTATTTGTTTATTTTATAAAAACTATCCTATCTTTCAAGTTGGATCAAATAATAGATATGTACAAAATTCATTGAAATCGGTTCAGTGGTTTCGGAGATTATCGAAAACGAACATCGTGACACGGGATTTTTAAATATATAAGAGATAATACATTGTTACGTGTGCTTTTAAGAGTATACTTAGAGAGATGCTGCTACGAGATCTTTTAGAACTAGACAGTTAACCAAATCCTGGATATTAACTAACCCATAGCCTGCAGTACAGACCTCGATATATTTTATTGATGAATTCATCACAGAACAATTTTCATACGAATCTTGTATACACAGTTTTTTTACTTGTATAAAAGGCTTGCGTTTGTATGTCTATGGTCTATGCCTTGTCTTGAAGGTGTCTAATCACTCTTCTTTTGAATAATCTCTAGATGAAGTTAGTTACGGCAAGGAATCTTGTTCTTTGGCCGTCAATACAAAAAATATAAAAAAAAAAACGCAAAGACAACACTGACATTTCACTTTTAGGTAGTCTGTTTTTTTTAAATGATTGCGAATAAAAACTACCATACACGATGCCAAAAAACTGAGTATTGATAGACGATAATTAACCGTGATTCTTTGTCTATGTCTATCACAATGTGTACAGAATGTTGATGACTTATTAAATTCTTAAATATACAATTAATCGCGGCTAGCGAACTGTGGTTAGAATACGAGTTGACAAACGCGAACATTCTGCGATGCCTTGACCCGATCTATTACTAATTATGTCAAGAATGCAAGTGATCCATTAAAATACTAGTATTCAGTCATTATCGACACTCGTTTCAAGTTATTTTAATGTGATTGTCACCCGATTTTGTGAATATTGAAGTCTTTACAAAAAATTAAGAACTGCGAATAACAAAATACCTCGTTCGTATTAAATTTTGTTCGTATTGTATTAAAGAGTTTTTAATTATCGACGAAGCAGTCACTTATAATAGTTTATATAATTTATGTGTAACTACTTGTAACCTGCACGCGTTGCTACGCCAACAACTAAAATAAATTCATTGGAACGACAATGGCGTCATCTGTCGAAAATTCAAAACTCAGAAACCTTCGCGGGCTCATGCACAACTCTCCTAAAGATCATCACATGATCCAATGCAGTTTACGATTCTGTAAAGGACATACATACAAACATTCATTTATATATGTATAATAATCATAATAATCCATTAAAAATACCGATTATCCACATATCTATAGGCACAGCTGCGGTATTTTTAAAATAAAGATCCTTATAATGATTTTTTCGTGATTATGATTTATTGATTCACTTTAATGGTCCAATTTGATATTCATTACTAGGTTTAATACGCAACATACTATTTCTCATATTATTGCGCAGCTTCCAATTATTATTTTATTATTATTAAAAATTGTTAGAATATCAAATTATATAAGTATGTTTATGGTGAAAAGGAAAAATAAAGTTTGTTAGCGATATTCACTTGTTTTATTGTAAAAATTACTAAAGCGTTATGTTAACATTAAATTCGTATTAAACGCCGTGTAATACGGTACATTAAAATTCACACGAGTGGTACTTAAACTCTTAGGATGAGGTATCAAATGATATAAGTATCTTTATGGTGAAAAGGAAAAATAAAGTCTGTTAGCGATATTCACTCTTTTCACTGTAAAAACACCTAGAGTGTTATGTTAACGTTAAATTCGTATTAAACACCGTGCAATACGGTACATTAAAATTCACACGAGCAGTATCTACAGTGACGCGAGTGGTCCTTGGCTGCGCCTGCGCACATTCCCCGCGCCGCACCGCTCTTCGTGCCCACCTTGCGTTTAGGCATTTATCTCACATACCCAAGCCTCAAATATTAGTATTCGTATTAAAACGTGTCAATAAAATAAGGCTACGTTCACATAATGGAGTACAATGCTCGAATATTATATGTATATGTATTTGGGCAAATATGTATGTATTTTTATTCCTTTCACAAAATACGGTTACAATATTTGTTTAAGTAATACGCCATTGCGAACGCTTGGTACATAAGTAAATGGAAAATTAACTATAAAAGAACTTTTAAGTTATTTCGAACGTTTCATGATTATCATCAGCGAAGGTTTTATTAACCCACGAGACTAACATTCCTTCCGTAACGATCCGCATTTTTTTTATTGGAATAGAGCAGCAAAATAGCAGGCAGCAGTCACAAATGGCCGCTCCCGCCCATGAACATCTGTAACCGAATCCTAACAGGACTGTAGGGAGCTGACTATTAGTGTGAATTCAGTTAGTATAGGTGTTAATAAGAATTAGTCGGTGAGTATTCTTTAGTAACAGGACTGCAGGAATGGGAATTTTAGTGATATTTGCCCAGTTAGTGTGTGTTAGTAGTAGTGTGTGTATCGCGTCCTGCCTTTTTGCCGCTTTGAATGCACCGCGTCTATGCATTATAAAGTAAAAAAGCAACAATACATACTTAACGATCATTCTAAACAATGCGAGGCTTAAATCGTTAATAGAATAAAAGAAAACAGGTAGATACGACGCCGCTTCGAACGAAAGCTTATTGAACAAAAGAGCAAGTAATTCATCTATTGTACTAACGTGAGCAAGAAGTGAGAGTGTATAATACAAGAAGCGGTTCGCTTTAACGAGCGCGCCGCTTCCATATATAAGACTTCAACGCGTTTCATCGCGACAGAACTGAATAACTACGTGAATAACTTATACGTGAATAACTACTACCCAATGACTATCTACATATCCGTAATGATAGATATACATTGCGGATATAAGCTTAATATATTTATACTATATTGTTACAATAACCAGAAGTGGGGCATATAAAAAGATGTATTACAAATCTTAAGTAATAATTTAATGCAATACAAACAGCATTTTCACATACTAATCAATTACTTCGAAGTAAACTAAAAGCACATACGTCTCCGAACAATTCTTATTAATTAGTAACTTTTATACAAAACACCACACAAGATAAATGATTTCTAAATAACAATTAAAGAGAACAAAATACGTGGACACACTCAAGACAAGACGCGCGCCATCATTCAAAAGCGCGGGAAAAGCCAATAAATATGGCGGACTATTTTAATGTTGCCAGTGTTATATGACTGAAAATTTAAGACATTCCTAACAATGTATAAATAATGTTTTTTATTATATGTTAATGAGGTTTGTCTCTTGTATTTTTTTAATAATAATGTTTCACGATAAATATATTTATCTTCCCTTAATCGATATAATATTTACAGCATAGCAAAGTTATAAATGTGAATGTAACATAAAAATACCTGTACATATTTACAGTGGAAATTTAAAAGAATTCTTTATCTAACATCTCAATATAATCAAAATATGTAGTGAAAGTATGCCACTAAATGATAATAATATTTCATAATTAGTACAACCTACAAGTTTTAGTTTGAAGTGAAAACAATAATTTGAGTTAACACTTCCAGCGCAATAACATGTAATTGGCCATAGACAAGATTTCAGTTTTATTTCCAAATGGATATGTATAATATACATAGTACGTTTAAATGCTAATTCTAAAGCATAAAAATTTAAATGGAATAAATTAATATGACTTTTAAAACATTTCTGTCGAAAGAGATGTTTCAAAGAAGCTATAAAAAATCATTTTACACAATAAAAAACATTCCGTAATCGTGACTTCGACACCTCAATCGTTGATCTTATGAAGGCACGTTACTGAAACATTTGCTGGAAATCTATAATTTGTAGAGCAGCTGCTCGCAATATGATTTTTTTATATTTTTTTAACCTTTGCTTACCTTGCGTTGTATACCTTGAGACTTTGATATAATATGTACAACATTGGGTACTAACTGTATTAAAGAAATAATTTGTGCCAATAAATGTCTTTGTCTTTGCCAGCATAATAATCACCATATATGTGTCGTCAGTTTTTTGCTACAGATAATATACCACAATATCTTCGTTTGTAGTACGGAGTAGATGCAGAGGTAAAGTTATTAGGGTTCCGTACCCAAAGGATAAAACGGGACCCTATTACTAAGACTCCGCTGCCTGTCTGTCCGTCTGTCCGTCTGACTGTCTCCAAGCTGTATCTCATAAACCGTGATAGCTAGAAAGCTGAAATTTTCACAAATGATGTATTTCCGTTGCCG
>DWGJ01003133.1:0-14012 GCA_018246895.1 Aspitha aspitha aspitha | reverse complement strand
CAAAAAGTCCAAAGAAATGTCAAAGAATTATTTTTTATTATGGTCGAATTTCGACCAGCAGGCGACCACTAGTAAAGATAAATCCATCGTTATAAAATGTGAAACGCTGCTATCGGTGGTCGTCGTTATTAATTCCTGGTACATTGCACATTGTGCATATTTCCTGTGGGGAGAGTTACGTGGATTGCGTGATTCGGAGTAATTTTACATTTTATTACATCGTTATAATGTTCTTTACATGAAAATTAATTTCTGTTATTACTCATACCCACCACATTTTATGTATTTAAAAATTACTTTTTATACGTATAATTTTAACTTTTGAACACTATAGAACAATATATGTAACTTAAATAGCCTGAAGCTATGGCAACACCAAAAAGCAACTAATTTCTTTTCCACCCTTATATTGTTCTACTGTTGGAGAAATCTTTACATAACTAAAAGGCTTAAGCTTAATTAATAACATAATCTGCCTTACAGTACCTTAGTGCGTTTCGCAGACCTCGCTCAGAAAACGTAAAGTAAAAATAACGTGTGCATGATTCCTCACGATACTTTCCTTCGCCGTTACTAGGAGCGATATTTAATTTAAAAAATACACGTTCCTCTATAAAGTTAGAGGCGCGTGCTAAAATTGAATCTCGGTTCTACGCTTAATTAATCTGAAAAGCCTTATGTTAATGTGTCTAGATTGAAATCAACAAAATTGCAGCAAATCAATTATCAGGAGTCGGTTACAGATGACTTACTCTAAAGAATAATCGATAATGAGAAATATCTGCAGCTAAGTTTAATATCTTCTTTTATTTTTGATTTCCAGTTTAAAGGACATGAAAGCTGACACCAGAAAGCATGTGACCATTCCGATAAAGGCATAACATTCCAAAGTAGTCCTTAACTAAGAAATGGATCGGTTATCGTTATTAACCAGAAGTCAAGCCTTATTTCAGGCTTCAGTAAGGTCTTAGTAGACATATAAAATAGAAAAGTTAAGCCTTCGCAGAACCATGTCACAAAAAATTTCAATGCGTTGCCTCTTAAATTAACTATATATTATCTATTGAATCGTTTATAAATGTTTAAAAAACTTAAGTAGGTACCTATATGTTACATAGCACAGCAAAGATCAGTCAAATTATAACCAAAAAACTGTTTTATTTTGACTTTTAAGTTATTAATTATATTGTACAATAACATTTTAAAGGTATCGTAAAATTAGGTTACGTTGCAAATACTTTAATTAATAATAACATTTTCAGATAGGTTTAATCGTCTCTTAAAACTGATTTAGTGTGATTTTTATTTAAACACGATTCCCTGATAAATCAAAATATAAACAGCACTTACCACATATCGATATTAGTATCAGAAGCTTCATCATGATACTAGAAATGGTTTCAGGAAATTACATAATATCGGTTATTATCACTTTATCAACACCAGTCTATAATTTTACATCATATGTACAAATGTGCACTATACAGAACCACTTTGCGAGAATCTTCTTTTTATTCCACATATCTTCTTGGCATCACTTTACATCATCCAGAAAAATAATTTAACGAAAATAAAAATTACAACACAATTGGAACACAATTTTAAAATTAGATTTTTAAATTTCGAATCCGCCGCGTTATCACAAGTCACCGAACGCGTCTGTATTCCATAATCAAATGGAGCCGGACGAGGCGTGCATCTCGTCCCGAGTCGGAATGCCTTGTGTCCTTGATTTTCCCGCTAGCTTAACGTCATGCGCACAACGCACCGCCCAAAAGGGTCCTTAAGTGGATTAAGTTTTTAAACTTTGACATTTGATAAAATAAGATCGACTGCGTTAAGATTTAACGGTTACACTTTAAGTGAAAAGTTACAAATTAACAGAATGTCTTACATCTGTTTTTGCAGTTATAGTGATTTGTAACTGTTACAATTACAATGCTTTTACATATTTTGTTATTATCGGATTCTCGTTGTAAGATTAAAAATCGAGGTTGCGAATGAAGACTAGTGCAATAATATTTTTGCATCCGAGTTGTGTTGGCTGTTACGTGCCTGCTGTGTAAGGTGTCTGCAAATGGGAACAAACCTGAAGCACCATACACATAAACACAGAATTCCAGTGTTACTGTTAGACAGTTGTGAATATTTTTCTGATATTTGACACATATGAAATTTGAGCAACGCAGCAAAGAAAACGGGGATGTTGAGGACCCCTGTTCAAAGAATGGCACATGAAGAATAAATTACTTTGCGCGCTTGTCGGATGTTTGTCTCCTTGACAAGTTCAACGACCCTCATTATTTGTGTAGGAGTACCATATAAATTGTTTTTATAGCAAACACTTTCAAATTTGTTTTGCGCAAACAGTAAGTAAATGTTTTCGAATAATATCCAACACCTTCACACAGTTTACGAATATTGATTACCTACTTCATGATCAAGTGTTTAAAATAAATAATTTGTAATTTTCTGTATATTGGAATTTCTTACTAATAAATTCTGATTGTATTGAATAGTTAAATATTCAATTGAAATGGTAAGTTTTTCTCTAGCATCAACAATTGGATTGGAAGCTGAAGTCGCCAATATTAGATTATTTGAGTCTTTTCATTTCATTACTTATAGGTATTTTATTTACTTACCTACTCATTTTGAACAGTAAATTGTTATACTAAAGCTAGGATAAAAAAATGCTAAATTAAAAGCCAGTAGCATCCTGAATATGTGGTAGAAAAACGACAGTGGCAAAAATTTTAGTGTTATCATTAAATTACTATTAAAAGCTATTTACGTATTTAGGTCTTCATAGGATTTTTGATTAATATGTACCTATTAAGTAAAGATAATGCCTAAGTATATTTTTAATGCGTACCTAATACCTTACAAATACATGTAGTAATTACATTAGTAATTTATACAAGTTTTTGAGGTATAGCGGGTGAAAATTTTACGCACACAGAATTATACTGTATGCGTGAGCAGAATTCGGCAAGGATTGATTTAGACTGCGTTCATTCGTTTTCTTCTTTCAACATTCGAGGCTTTTATTTACAATCTAGCGGTATATTTACTTTCATGTATGAGTATACTGTAACCAACAAAGTTGAATACTGAGAAAAAATATTCCATTTTTTTATTTTATAAAATTTTATGGATATTTTAATTTTTAACATTAACATTCTTTTTTAAGGCAACAAAACCATATTTGTCTTTTCCAACAGATTGAAATGACCTGCTATTAAAACTTTCCCTGGTATTTGTAAATTGCATGCCATTAAAAGACCTCTGACTAGCTCACGCAAACACGCGTAGTAATTCATTTCACGTAATGAATTTTTACGATATTCGTAATCGCAGTCGATTAAGTTACTTTTGTTAAAATTGATTGCTATATACCTTAAAAATAATATAGTAATAATAAGTCTTAAGGATAATTCTAACATTTCTGTAATTATGAATATGCCATGGAAAATAAGAAACGAAGATTTCAATTCCATCAGCTACAACTTCCGAAATGAACCAAATACTCGTATTTATCAGGAGTTCATTACACCGTACAGTAAGACATTCCGTAAGCAAGGAGAATACAGAATGAGGTATGACATTTTTATGAAAACATTGAGAAATATAACCGAGATCGATTCGCAAATTGTATCGCACAAAGTTCATTCAAACCAGTAGCACGCAGGCTTGTTGGACGAGGAGAGAAGTACCTATCTCGCGGAAAATAACAACTAAAATAGACAACAAGCTTTGAGGCTTTGAGGCAAATTAGATGGAGGTTTTTAGTATGGAGACTATTCAGCATACAGCTGGCTTTTCGCATCGACCGTATGTCGCTATCGAGAGAGATAGTCGCGGTTAGACAATACGTCGCTCCCCAAGTTCCCTCTTACTTTAAGCCAGTTAAGGTACTAAGATTTAAATACAACTATTCAATTTCGACTAAATCGTGGCAAGTTCCATTTAGATGAGAGTTTACTCGGATTTAGTTAGTTTAGAACTTGATGTTTACGAGTATATCAAACCGCGGAAACGATAGTAAGCTAGCTGTTACCCGCGTTTCGCCCGCGTGGTCAAAATAATTTATTTTGTTTATACGTCATCTGTATGACAGGGTATATACCCGCAATATTGCTGCGGTATTATTCGATTCAAACGAGTTTTCTGAGATATTTTCCGCAAAAAAATAAGCCTATCTCACTATGTGCCCATACAATAAATAAGGACAGGAGACAAGGACACCTTCAGACCAGACAAACACACCTTCGCATTTATAATATCAGTGTGGATATCGACAGTCTCTGCCTGTCTGAATTGTACGAACTACTTCGTCGGGTAGGATGTTCAATATCCTGTTAGTCACGAACTGAGCGATAATAATTTTGCCTTAAATATTTATCTGTGTGTGGTCTTTTCAATAAACGAGTATCATTGGTAAAGTTGTTAAGGAAGTAACACGTTGTTGTACACACATTGAGTTGTACTAAGAGAGAAGATCAATAATTACCCGAGGTATTTATTAATTAATGCTTCGAAAAATATACCATACGTGATTACATCGATAGAAAATTTCCATAGAAAACATAAAAAACGTTACCAACTTATACAAAAAATCATTCTCAGAAAATGCAGCTGTCACAAAGCATTACGGTGCAACTTCCTCGATATTTTGAATATACTTTAAGAATTTACGTTGACTTAAAATTTTTAAATGCACGTTCTAAATTCCAAAAAAATTATATCCAACTTCGGTGTATTACCGATTCAGTTTAAAATGGAAATCCCTAAACAGTTTCTGATCGAATAATACCTACATTTTGTTGAAAATCGGTTTTTTAAATTTACATTTGTTAAAATTACTTTTAACATACTACATTTTGTTAAAATTACTTTTAAATCTTGATCATTATTATGCGAAAAGAAAATATATTTAATGGAAAAGACAGGAAATCTCGACAGAAATAGGTAGAAATGTAACTTGTCTTCAGCAGCGGACTAGTTCTGTACAATCCAAAAAATATTCTGAAGGACGACTAGCTCCAATGAGATTTTCTAGCCAATGTTACTTAACCATAATAAGTAGCTTACGCAAAACAAAACAATGGTAACCATATTTGTAAGAAACTCTATTAGGAAAGAGAAAAACTGCTATTTTCTGCATCTGTGTTGGTAAGTCGGTACGCTGCTGTGCGCTGACTTTGAGATAAATTCGATAGTGAATAGGATTTTTCATTACACGCTAGCAACACTTGCGTACTTGAATTTATCGACAGACTTTCGTCTCTTCCATGTTATCCTTGCTGGGATTGTTTTACGACTTTGTTCTTGAATTCCATACGCTTCTGTGACGCATTAGCTGGCATATTAAAAGGCAGACCCGTTAGAAATATATTCGTAACCAACCCTTCATGATAAATTTGCTCATAATTTCGACTTTATGCTTTTAGGTTTAAACGCTGGTATGTCTGTATTTATAGATGTACATTCCCTCTCGGGAAAGAGTATGGTATATATTGCGCTGAGACTGCATGCCGTCGTAAGCAAAAAAGGTACGGGATCAGTCCCAGGAACTATCACGGAAAGGGCCTCGCAAAAACCCTGGAGTCCTTTAGGATTATAGATCAACGAAACCGAGGCGTTTTTAATGGGTAAAAATGTGACATAGTCCTCTCTCTCTACTAAGGCACCACGCTACCACCGTCAAAAAATCTACGTGACACAAATGTATAAAACGCCCGATCTCAACATGATTTTCCTTACACCAATTCATAACGAGATCACCGTCAGGGCAGAGAAGCTTACCATCGCATGTCTTAGGTTTTACTTTGACACTTCGCTGACACGGCGCACGTTCTTAACCGGAGAGAAAATTTACAATATTCCTGCTCAAAATCAATTTACTTAGATAGAGTGTTTAGGTATTTGCTACACAGCAAACGACTAGTAAGGAGAAAGCTTAGCGAGAAATGTATAATACATTTATAGCAAGTTCATAAAATTGGGCTTCAGTAAACCACAATTTTTGTAAAAAAGTCGCCATTTTGTAACTTACTCAGATAATTTAAAAAAATAATAATAAAATGTTACTTAAAAAACATATTTTAAAAATGGAAATATTATTAATGTTATTTCCCTAACGATCGTATCGTGTCATAAATTATCGATCTATCGACACCTAATACATACGTAGTTGTAAACATGTCCGTAAGACAAGTAACTACGTGCAGAGCGCGAGTCACCCGCGGAAAAGTCACGTATTATGGCGCTTGAATACATTTTAACGGATAACACGATCGTATGTAAGCTTATTATTGAGAGAAAATATAAAACAAAGAGGTCCATAATTCTCTTATCACTTAATGTAGGTACATGCTCGTTGTCCTCCATATCTTTAATTTTACCTTCCCGATATTAATTGGCTGATTTAAATTTCTTCATTTTAAAGTACACATTAACGAACCGGCTATATTACTAAATATGTTTTGTAACTTATCACATAAAATAAACATAAATCGCCTTCCCCACAATGGGCAGTGATCCAATTACATGCAATGCGCCGTACATTATAGCATAAAATATTGCAGAAATATATCTAATCAAGATTGTTTGCAATTATGTAATTTTATTTTCACTAATGTGATTAACGCAAATAAATTGCTTGTTAATGAGGTTTGATACGTTATTAGTGGGAATTTCGTCCACTTTCATATTATTGAGATAAAATTACTATGACTTATCTAGACTATCTAGCTAGCTTTAAACCATATTATGAGAACGTGCCATATTCAAAAGAACAATAAAAACAGGTGCAAAAAAGTTAATCCATTTTTATACTTCATTTAAAGAATTGAGACATTGAATTTATTATAGCAACAGATTAATAAAATGTTAATAAAGACAGTAATTGTTTCAGAAAATACATGATAATATTATAATTTTCTGAACTTGAAACTTTTTTGACCAAAAGACTTCAACACTATTGTTTTCAATGGTATCGTTAAAGCCAATCTCGAAGAACCAATCACATATATTTACGGATTATATACAAACACGGATATATATTTCTGTTTTATATAAAAGTATATAAGTTATATACTGCAACACACATTTTATTGTCCAGTAGTTACTCAAAAATGGCAGGAAGTGGCGGGTAAAAGCTAGTGATAAATTAAGGTTCGCTGCGCAACATTCGATAGAAGGAGGCTATATTTCGCGACGCCTCCGCTGAATCGAGTCTTATCCCGACCGTTGTAATTTCGTGTCGAGGGAGTTTCTCTTCTTATTTTGTAATGTAAATGATCCCGTTCGGTCAGGAACTTTGTCGGTAAATGTTGAAACCCTCCTTTATTCCGATCGAATGCAAGATAAGTGAAGATTTAATATTGTATCGCCCTCTTGGTTTACTGGTTAGAGACGACCACTGCCAAACCGGGGTGCGTGCGTGGGTTTGCATCCCACTCAGGACAAACACTTGTGTAATGAGCACATTTGTTTGTTTTGTATCTGAATGTAATGAAAAGTGTATATGTACATACGTATATATGAAAACGTAATTTTGCTTTCACTTGTATACTAACCGAAAGCCGCTTTAAAATTTGGTCTACAATTATCTATGTATTTAGTGTCGAATATGATTGCGAATGAAATTTTACAATAAAGAATTTTTGAACAATTTTGGAACAGCAATATTATTTTTATGACTAACATTCACGCTTACGAATAACTCGTTTATATACGGTAATGGAAATTCGACTGACATTTTCGAAGTTTTTAAACAAAAATATAATAAAGCATACAAAAATATAAACGAGGAGTAGAACCGTTACAGTAACTTTGTGAAAAATTTGAATAAAGTTACGAAGCTTAATGAAGTCAAGCAGGATAACGCACCATTTTTTGTTATACTTCAATATGCAGATTTGAATCCTTAGGAAATTGAATATTATTACCCTGCTAGTATAAAACCATGTAATTATATTAAGTGCTGAGTAAAACAATAATGTTTCCTAAAAGAAGTAAAATCAAAAAAAATATTGTATACCACAAATTGTTATGAAAAGATTTCAAATAGGTACAATGCAAGTAAAAATTGTTGAATGATCGAATAGAGATGAAAAAGATGTTATAAAATAGAACGATTTGTATAAAAGTGATGAATTATATAAAGAGTATATAAATAAATGAAAGAAATAGCAGCAAACAAAATAAAAATTATTCCATACGAATAGAAGGAAGGCATCGTAAAAGCGCCGCATACGAGACGATATTCCACCAATTCATTATTTGGGTCAAAAGTGCAATAGCTGTCATACATAAACTGTTGTGTACCCCTGGCCGAGCTCCAGTTCAGGGCTCCGCTAATACGAGGTTACGTTTATAAATAATTGAAAAATAACTTTTCCTTGATTTATTTAATTCTGGAGGAAAAAATATTAAAATATAAATAAAAATTGTTTAAATCTAAAAAGAAAATATTTAAATGTAAATTTTAAACAATGCACGTCTATATTTTGCAACAAGATTTCATTTACTTGTTATAAATGAAATCGGAATAGTATTAATAATCCAAATTGTAGGTAAAAACTTATAGCTATGTATACACATAAGACACTTTTTGCAATAGCAACCATTTTTAGACAAGGACATTAAAAATATAATTTGTATTTCTAAATTTTGTCAATATTTCTTACGCACTTTTGTAAGTTAGGTGAACTTTTTAATAATGGAGGTTCTATAGATTTTGTCAGTTCGAGAAACAAACAGAGATATTCCAGAGCACATTAATAGTCAAATATTGTTTTTATGTTTTCTTTACCTATCTGTTTCATTTTGACAGCCTTCAAAAGAGTCGGATGAAAGCTACGCTTTCTGAGGTTCCCGGAGGCATTACTTAGAGATAAAATCTTCATAAACACAATTCTACTTTTTATTTATCATTTTACTAGAAATATCTTGTACATTGTTTTACGTTTCTTATTAAAGTTTGAATTATTAGTAGTAAAATATAGAAAAATCAATAATTTAGATGTCTCAATTATATATATATATTTTTTTGTTTGCTGAACTTTATTGAAAATAATTTAAAGAACTCGCATTGGGTAAATGATTTTATTTTTTACCAACATTATTTCAATACAAGTCTTGTTGTTACTATAAACAATCTTTTTTAATTTTAAGCATAAATATTTTGTTTGTGAATGTCAATTGTCAAAGCTCCCAATAAGTTACTCTACATGGTACATAGTAGTTATACATAGTTTAAAGCCAGTATTTAGTGTCTATTTTTCACTATGCCATCGAAATCCGTAAACTAACCAATAGGTATCACCAGAGGCATTGTGGAGAGCATTTATAACAGTATTGCCTGAAAGCTTCATCCTAAGCGATATTCCGCCACCTTAAGCTCTCTCTAGGGGCATCTGCACGAAAGTCATAAATTTTTACAAGACAAAAATGTTCTTTTGATATTTTAAGGTAGCATAAATATTCCGATCATAAGTTCGCGTAATAAACTCATGTTTTATGTTACAAAAGTAGCAAACAAATTGTACTTTTACCAATTATTCTTTAGCGGTTATTGCCACTCATGACCTACCTACCTGAAAAGGAATCACGAAGAATATTTATTATTGTATCAAACAATAAGGACTATATTATAATTAGCTACTGTTGTTTTTATGGTTCGCCAGTAGATCATCAAGTCGTTTCATCCAATAATCCATCCGTTTTATCTCAAAATAAGCTATGAAAATTATAGTACAGCAATGTGGCAGCGCAAACGACTTGTGTCTGGACACAGCGTGACGTATAATTGAATTGTGTCGGTACGACCTCTTTGATGGGCAATGAAATGGAGCTGCGAAGAATCGTTCTCCTGAAAACGCGTACATACATACATTCGAGAGATTTTCTTGCTGCTTGCTGTAAAAATAAACTATCAAACAATAGAGGTTTGTCGTCCAGGATTTTACTTCTAAAATCCATGTCGCTTCTATTTTGGTTCCAATCAGAAATACTTAGACACCATATTGCGGTTTTTGCTTGAGGTTATCCAGATAGATTAAGCATTTCAGTTAATCCCACATAAAAGCACGATGCTTCATTGAAATTGATCCGTTTTACTTGAGAATAGGTTTTCTGTAGACTACATCGTCTACGTAGCATAATTTTATAGCAATATCAGCTATACCAATTATATTTTCTGTATTACGTTTGGCTATTCTATTTTATCAAACAGCAATTTATTTATTACAGCAAACAGCTATTTTATGAAACAGCAATTAGCTTCATGGTTGATTTAAGTTTCATTGTATTATAAAAAGACTCTTATCAAATTTCTGTTTAATTACAAAGTTAACCATTTCATCTCGTCGCTCCAAACATCTTGTACCTTGACGTTTAATTGGATTGCGTCGGAACAAGTTTCGTGATGGGCGGTAAAATACCATTGCGAAGATTTCATCTTTCAAATTATACTTGGTTTTCTCGGATATGATGTTATTGTAAAATCACCCAATTCTTCATTTCGAAAAAAGATTTCATCTTGTATATGTACTGCCAAAACGAGTACGTACCTCCTCACCTTCCAATAGCCTGTTAAGATGTAGTTGAAGAATATTACTGAGCGAAGTCGTAGCAGGCAGGCACCCGTGAGTGAAAAGTGAAACGGGCATGTGTTACCGCCGTAAAGGTATAGTTTTTAAGGGGTTGTCCCATTGCGCCTTTTTGCAGCGAATTAGCAAATTGCAACCTTTGCGTTACGCGCTACAGATACGATTCAGTATCGACGCAGCATCGTTCCTAACTCGCGACTGACTGACAGGATTGATGTTGACGCATTGCTGTGTCTGTATCAATCCGGTCTCTTATCGATAGTAGTGATACACACGGTGCACGAACGACGACAGCAATAATCCAGCTCGATTCCAATAGAACACGATTGAATGCAAATGTCATAACGTCGCTATAGCCGTTTAATAGCAAGTTATTGGTGAGCAGGTCATATCATGGCAGGCGAAGGCAAGTAAATGCATTCACAACGCATATTCACCTTTAACTTCATATCGTAAAGCATATAAAATGCGAAATATTATTTTTATGCCGTTAAAAACAGACCCGCGAATTCGCTTCGATTCTGCGTCAATGGGGACTGAGCCTTAGATTTTCGGGCTTATGCTCCACCAATACATTGTAATTGATTTCGATTTCAGTCGGTCCCCATTCCGAAATCACGAGCACAATGCTTAACCCGCGAGAGCGTTACGCTTAAAGGGGAATCGAAAAAGTTGATCCCATATCTTGTATGTTTGGTTCCGATAATACAAGTTAACAATGAAAATACGAAGTTTCCATTCACAGTTTTTGCATGCGCGGTATTGAATATTGAATTTCTATTAAAGTTCTCTATTTGCCGTGACAACATACCGGATCATTTGCCTGAGCGTTTTGAAATGTTTTCTTACTTACGCATTCAGTTTCGTTCGACATAATTTAGCAGCACGGAAATATTAACTGTTTTTGTGTTAATGATCTAACTAGCAGGTGAGTATGTTATCCGACTTTACTGTGAGCTATAACATCTATAAAGTCCAATATCAACCTGTAATTATTTATGACGTAATGTTTTCCCCTTAAAACTCAATTTCATCCAGTGAACAATGCAAATGTGGTTGCGTACAAATATAAACACATACATCATTTTCTAGATATGATAATTATTGCAAAAATAAGAATACGATAAAGGGACACCCTCACTATATATTTCTTCGTGACACTACAACCTCTATCAGCGTCTCTAGCGACCAATCATTTTTTGTAAATGTATGGTTAATAAGAAACCTTCAAAGAAAACATTTCAAAGAACATGCTGATGCGTAAGAATCTAGCGGCTCTGAGTGACTACGTAATGACCACAATGTCCGGCCCTTTTCATGTACCTGTAACTTGGTAACTTCTAAAAGTGAGACCTTTAAAAAATATAGAGACACATAAATTTACTTTCTAGCATACACATATACATATATACTCGTTTGCTACATATTACTGAAATATTCCTCATATGACTTAAAGGCCTATTGTAATTGTTTTATAAGTAGAAAAGTCAAACCTTAAAGAGACTTTAGAGGCAACAAAATTGTTTGCGTTTTGTTACCATTATTACCACTATCGTTATTTTTTGATATTTTTTATACATGTATCTTGCGCTTCAAAATCGAGAAAAAATTCCTAAAACATGTGACGATCTATTAACGATCTGTAAGTAATTTAATTATTACGTTTAAATAGTTTTATACACTTATAATACATAATAATTATAATGGCTATGACAATTGAGTACAACGTAACCTAACATAATAAAATAAAATTTGAGTAAGCGTTTTGTACCAGAAGCGCGAAAATCTGTTTTCGAACATTTATTGCTCCACACCCAAAAGCGGCAGGAAGCGGCGGGTTAAAGCTAGTGATAAATTAAGGTTCGCTGCGCAACGTTCGATAGAAGAAGGCTATATATTTCGCGACGCCTCCGCCGAGTCGAGCGTGATCCTTACCGTTGTAATTTCGTGTCGGACAAGTTCCCTTTCTTATTTTGTAATGTAAATTATCCTCGTTTAGCAAAGATCTTCGTCGCAATCTCTCCTGCTGCCGATTCACTGTCCGATAATAAGAGATTTAATAGGTATCCCATTACGAAGGCAATGGGCAATCCGCACCTTGAAGGAAGTAAATGTATTTTATCGTTAGAAGGCACCAATTGCATTCGTTACAACGACATTAAAGACAGTGTTCCTTACTAATTATACCTTTGATATAATGGATGAATAATTTCGACAAGGGAAAGTGAGTTTTAGTTTCGAATGTAAACTAGTGAATAGCACATAAAAGATCCTCCTGCGATAGTTGAGAACACGAATTTAATTTTAACCTTCCGACCGAAATAATACTCGGATCCCAACTTCTAATGAGCGAGGTAGGCGATCACACTCCTAGGCAAATCCCTTCAGGTTTAATAAAGCCTGTGATTAAATTACGGCTTTAATAGAACTATTTGTGTTCGTTCTGACTCGGATTTACGAAAATGTTTTATAAAATATTTGAAATAAAAATAATGATGTATAAGCTTCAATAAGCTTAGTCAATACATAATCGTGCGTCAGTTTGCTTGTCCTTCTTTATGATTTTGGTGTTAAAAGAATATAAAGCAGAGCATATATATGCTATATAGGTATAAACTTACATGTCTCCCCGTCATTCGGCCACTAGAGCGAGCCACTAGATATGTACCTACACCTACATACATATTCGATGACCGCGCCCATACACCGGAATCAAGTAGGATTAGAACTAATAATATAAAGGACCCTCGTACACGTGTGGATATAGGGGTTCTGACTTTTGATATTTAATAACCCACCGTCAGTTGCCAGATCAAACACTGCTTCGGTGACATCGGGTGAAAATATTATTTTATGTACACACATTAAATCGACGATTGAAAATGAATGATAGCAGTATTATTTACAAACTCCGAGGATTTATATTTAAAAAAGATAAAATTTATTTACGCGAATGTTTATTTTGTGACTAATGACTTTTCGGTGGAATCTGCATGAATAATTACAGATATAATTTCGCCTCTTTTGAAATAGGTATCATCAGCAGCATGGGTGATTTATGACCGAAATTTCTACGGTCGCTAACGATATGAGAAACGCGATTTGGTCAAACTGTCGTAATGTACATGATATTAATGATTGATTTTCAGTTTAAATTTCGTTATATTCGGTCTCAACGTTACTATTCGATTTGCATACCCCGCGGGATGTGAAAAGCACAAACTATTTATAACGTATGTATGTTGTGTGATTTGTTTTTTCGGTGTCCGAATGTAATGAATATATCTATACAAGTGTAAAAATCACCATACTTTTTAAACTAGAATTTAAACTCAAAGTTCTTTTCAACATTTATTGAATTACAATTAACAAAGATAACTTATTTAACTTTGG
>DWGJ01003132.1:0-14019 GCA_018246895.1 Aspitha aspitha aspitha | reverse complement strand
TCGTTTACTCATGGATGCCGTTGTCAGAACTGAACCAAATTAAAATGGGACCCCATGGGAAGCAACAGCTTTCGATTTAAAAATAAAATTACCAAAATCTGTTCACCCAGTAAAAATTTATGAGGTAACAAACATAAAAAAAATACAGACGAATTGAGTACCTCCTCCTTTTTGAAATCGGTAGAAAAGTACGATTTACGATCACAGTACTCAGATTTAGGAATCAATAAGAAAAGACGATTTTGTAGAGGTGATGTGCAGGGCCTATATGGTTTATGTGCATGTAATTACTTAATACATGTACAAAATAATATTCAAAAACATTATAAAAGCAGGCTTGTATGAATGAGTAACATTTTGGATAACAAAGTAGAACTAGTACGAAATTAAAACTTTAAAAGTCGGACAAAATTTTACTGATGAAATAAGTTTATTATTTTAAAGTATAGGTAATTATAAGATCTAATAATCACAAAACAATCCTTCCTTATGTTTCTATATTAACAAGTTGACTGCTTGAAGGAAATCCTTTGCATTCATTTTTAAAAATCTCTACTTGCTGTTCAATGTATGCTTCAAAGTTATTGTATGGACACCCTGCTAATACTTTGAATTTTGGTTTCCCTTTATTACTATGGTAAACAGATCTGAGAGTCAAAACAGGTAGGTTTTCTGGAAATCTTATACCTGAAATAATAAAATGTAACAAGTACAATTTTTTTCCTAGGCGAACTCTCTTAAGGAATAAAAGTAATAAAATATTCAAGTATTTTATAATCGATAATGAAAAACAATATCTCAGATTTCTTTATAGAATAAATTAGGCAGTTCTATGTTACCATTTCAAATGATAACAAAAACTATACATTCCATATTTAAATAAGTATTATGATACAAATAAAGACAAAGCATATTTATGATAATTATAAATGTTAACTATGCACATATAATAATATTTCTATGCCAATCAGCAATTCAACATTATATTGTTTAATTACCTATGTCTATTTGTAAAATCCAATGAAAATCTTTCATTTCAAAGAGGAATGCGGCTCCATTCACACTGTGCTCTAGCACAGCCCCTTCATACTTTACAATCAGTTGTGCTAACAATTCCCGCTTCAACTTGTCATTGTTCAGGACATCTTGAATCTATTAAAATAAAAGCAATATTAAGTGTTTAATAACTATGTTTGCTACTTGTTATATCTAGAGACAGTAAATCATAATGATAACAAAATACCTTATTGTTAAGAAGATCAGTGACCATTGGAACATAATCCATTAAAACTCCTGATTGATGCATCCTGAAATAGTGTATAACAAGATAAATGTATTAGTTTATTGTCTAATTATAGGTCTATTAACAAATAAAAATGATTAACTTCATCATCTCCATACATACATTGGAAGACTAATGTTTCCAAGTACTTTAGTCAGAAAGGGTGACAACATAAGTTCTGCATTAGTAGAATTGGGATACCGCACCAGTAGCAGTGCTGTGTCAATACCTGGATTTTGTGTGATACTGAAAAATAAGTACAAATGATTATACTGACATTTCTAAAATCCTTCTTTAAAAACAGGCAATAATTTAAAGTGTTAAACTCTCCATCTTCGTGTGTTGTTAAAAAAAAAAATTAATAAGTAAAATTACTTAGCAGTCGTCAAACACATTACAATTTAAAATAAACAAAAATAATTAACAAACGGGTGAGCTAAATAAAACCGTTTAAAAACCAATTAATTTGATATAAATACCCTTCATTATACAATTCTGGTAATCTTGAAGTGTCCACTTTTAGTTTAATAAGAAACTCTACAAGATGTCCATTAACACAAATTTCAATGTCTTGCTCTGTGGTGAGTGCATTGCCTAACAATGCACTGTATTCAAAATATGCTCTTGAATTTTCATCTTCACTCAATTTGTTCACCTGTAAGTATGAGTTAAATATATTTATGCCATTGAAATACTTATATTAATTTCACCCAGGATTTTGATAATATATCATCAATATATCATTTATATAATAGGATTACTTAAATTACCTGGTGAAGTTTATACAAATTGACCATCTCTGCTATAAGTTCACTGAGTGCCTTGGGATCATTTGCATCCCATTTCATTAGGCTGGGAATATGCTTCATAACATACTCAACATCAACATGATTAAGGAAAGATTCATCGTCAAATTTAAAGTCGGGGGCAAACCAAGGCACTGTTATGTCAAATATAATATCCCATTTTAATTTTTTAGAGCAATATGGGAGAGCTAAACGAAATTGACAATCTGAATCTTCTGAGCAGCTAACTCTTTCCAAGTTCACTTTAGTTTTACATAATCCTGTGCAATTAAATGTTGTTCTTAAAGTAAATTGTTATATAATATTAATGTAAAATATTTTCTATTAACCATAAAAATTACCGAGTTCTAAGTTTTGATACAAGTTTTGAACGTACGGTCTAAATGGAACTGCTATATCACTTAGTACACTTAAATTTTCTGTAGACATCGTAAAAACATTACGTGAAAACCGCTTAATAAATGTACACTGTTTTCTGTTATCGACAATTAAATTACAAGTTGTGTACTGCTTGCATCTAGAAATAGTATTTTAAATAAGTGTTTGTTGTAAAGTATTTCAAATTACAATTTACACATTAAAATGCATACCAAATGTCAAAGCCAAATAAATGTCAAATGAACGTGACGACTGAAATAGGTATATATTATATCTATGGAAAAATGATGCCAAAAATTTTTACAGTACTTTAGATATAATATACAGCCAGACTAAAACGTGTCCATCGATAAGAAAGAGAAAGCAGATGAGGCGTAACTATTCTTTGTGTGATTAGACAAAGATAGGTCTGTCAACGTCACTTATTATTTGTTGGAAATGGAAACTCGCATCTCGCACTTACAGGCCTGTCTATGGCTCGCCCCATCTATATATATTATATATCCATGTACAGTACCCATAGCTTCCGTCCGTATCTTAATCATCTATACTCTACATCATAGATATCAAATATAATACATAAATGCGGTTAGCCAGCCTAAAATGTGTCCATCGAAAAAAAAAAAAGCAAATCAGAGGGTACCTATTTGTATGAGAGACTACTGTCTCTCTTTTTTTACTCTGATTAGATAAAGATAAGTATACACCGGTCATCTTCCATTTCATATTATTTGATGGACACTTGCACTCTTCTCACAGGCCTGTCTATGACTAACCCTAACCCCAATAGACCTGACCACCATAGCAGCCATTTAATTGAACCATAGCAACGCTGCTATGGTTCAGTTAAAATCATCATCATATTAATAGCGTAAGCCGATTTTTTTCCCAGTGATTTCGTAACTGTCAGATATTTAATGTTCATCCCGTTCATACTGTAAATTCTCCCCTCCAATTAAAGAACATATTTAAATAGAGGTTTTTTTTTTATTTAATAAGAAGCCGCCCTGATGACAACTTTACACTTACATTTAAGCAACATAGAAATAATTTAAAACTAATTTATTTATTTTTTTATTTGCATTTTCCGATAAGGGTTCTGCGAGTATAATATTGCAATGACCAAATAAAGGCTTCGAATCGACAACAAATATATCCACAATATTCAGATAATGGCGTATTTTAGATTTTAAAATTGAAAAAATTAAAATTTTCAGTAATGAAAAAGAGTTAACATTGGCAATACATATATTGTTTGTCAAATTTTATGCGTGCGTTCAGAAATTTATTTTGTGTAAATAATATATTACTGTTTATTTTTATTTAATAAAAAATATCCTATCTTTTAAGTTGGATCAAATAATAGATATGTACAAAATTTCATTGAAGTCGGTTCAGTGCTTTCGGAGATTATCGCGAACACGAACATCGTGACACGGGATCTTTATATATATATATGAGGTAAGAGAGAGAGATATCTATGTCTTACAACTCGTGTACACAGAATATAAATACGACGTATTTGCTCGACAGCAAATTTGCCCCCGCACATGTCCAATTAAACGAGTCACTCAGAAAATCTGATAAATTTTCTTCCCGATTATCAAACGTACAAAAAGTGTGACATTGATGGAGGTTATTATGTTGTGTTACGTCTTATTTTAATTTTCTGATAATCAGAAATATTTTTTTTTATATGAGATTTTCTTTCGTCAACTAGTAACACTGGACAGTTTGATTGAATTGGAAGTGGAACACTAACAAAAACGTTTGTTTTCTCGAGCGATTTGTTTGTAATAAATTATGAAAAACATGAATTCAGTATTAAATAATGTTTCCGATTTAACAAAATTAGCAAGAAAATTTAACTGTTTCTATCTCTCAGGTGAGAATATATATATATATCGAATGTAATGAAGTAATAAACATGGATCGTGTCGTTTTTTAATGATTGTTTTGTTGAAGGTCTACATCAAGGAATTTGTAAACCTTTCATAGTAGCCGGTCACCAGGTGGGCTTGATTCGCCCCGACGTGTTAAAGTATTTGCACAGATTTCCTGAGGTATGTTTTAATATATAATTCCTTATTCCTCTTTATATTTTAATATTTGTTATATTGTATGTCGAAAGTTATCTTGATATGGCCATTAACATAATTATTTATTGCAATGTAAAATCATATATATAAGCTGATATTTTGTATTATTCATTGGTTGTATTCTAAAACAGGTTAGAAATGTGTACAATGAATAATATTGTTTGTCACATATGCTTTATATGCATAATTTGAGACTGGTATGTGTCTAACTAATAATAGCTGCGATAATATTGCTACAACTACTTTATTGAATGAAGATTATTTGCATAATGTTCTTTTATAATTGTATGTTGTCTGTGTGTGTATGTTGTATATGAGAATACATTTTTAATATAAGTGTTGATTTGAAATTTATATTGACAATTACTATTATTACTTTCTTATTTCTATCTAGGTTTTCAGAGTAGCAGGAAAGTATGTAGAGTTAAACCCAGCATTCAGAGATTATCGAGAGAGGACAATTAGGGTTGCAGAGGTTTTGCAGAAGTTGAGACAAGAGAATGAAATATGGGCTTTAAAGGGCTGGCGAGATGAGGTACCCATTGCCTGTTATATATGCCTGTACAAAGATTCTGTGTACTTAATTTACTTATGACTTGTTCAAATTTCTAGGTTTCTGTGTGGGTATTTGTTTCCCCTTTGTCAATGTTATCTTATTTGACAATATTCTCATTATGCATGCTTAATTTATAGACTGAAGTAAATAAGCAATAAAAAATAATGGAACACCAATGAGTTATTACTTGTCATTGAAATCTGTTTGGAGCTTTCAAACTCATTATTATATAAGTCATTATATTAGACGATTGCACAAAATTCTAAACTGATATTCATCAAATAGCAGATTTGACAGTGTCCAAAATATTTATAATGTTACATTTTAATCTAAATTCTCGGAAGTTATCTCTGTAGTGAGCATATCAGTGTCTCTGAAGTGTGTTTTATACATTTTGTACATCATCTACCTTTTATACGTGACAAGCTGTGCCCCACGGTTTCACCCGCATTGACTAGAGAACAGTCTATTAAAAAACTAAGAACATCACACTGATTATTATGTATAAAAAATTACATGGGAAACGGACACATAAAGGAATGCTTTTTTGTTGCTGCTCCACTCCTATTAGTTATAGTGTGATGTTATATAGCCTAGTGTAGTCTTCCTAGATAAATGGACTATTGAACACAAAAATAATTTTTCAATTGGAACCAGTAGTTCCTGAGATTAGGGCATTCAACCAAACATACTCGTCAGTGTTATAATATTAATATAGATTTATGTTTTCTAACATTTTGTGATTCTTATTTTTGTTTCTTATTTCCTATACTTCCCGAGGTAACATAATTAACATCAGTCCAGTATTGTTTTAGTTAACTTAAAAAAAACACTTTCTCATTATAATAATAGTCGCTATAGAAGTATAAATCTTTGTATGTGGACCTTTTAGCAGAACTTGGGATTCAGTGTCTTTGTTTACATTACTCAGAGATGTCAGCCATATCTTTGATTACTCAAACATATCAGTGACTAACTCAGTAATCTGTAATTGGAAATATTCTCTATACTGAAATACTTAACTGCTGCTTATGGGTTTGCAATTAAATGGCGTAAACACTATTTCCATGCATCATCATCTGGTGGCAAGTTACAGCAGAACAGGGTGAAAACTTTCCTTGCTCCAAAATAATATCACCATAGCCTTGGGATAACACTATAGAAAACGAGGTGTTGCAATGTTTTTTGGTTGGCGTGTCACAACCAAGCATAACAACCATAATGAGAAAGTTCATCTATGTTCTACATGCCAAATTGTGATAGGCCAAATGGTATTGAAAATATTGACATGTACAAATGTCAACCATACATATAACAAACAATTGATATGTAGACAGTTGTGATGTTATTAAGAAATATATTTTCTGTTATTTCAGTGCTTTGAGGTGAGCACTCCATTTTGCCATGAGAGTCTTTTGGAAATGGATCGAAGTGCTGTATGCCTATTTGGCATTCGTAACTATGGTGTTTGTGTAACTGGATACCTGAACCATCCTTCAAAGGGTCTTTGTATCTGGCTACAACAACGTAGTTTTACTAAGCAGACTTGGCCTGGTAAGCACAATTTACACCACTCAATGTTTGACAAACATCTTTTACATACCTTACCTTTCAGCATAAGAAAAATCAAATACATATGACTAATACAACTATGTCTATTGCTAACTATCAGAAAACATGTACAAAAATAGCAGGCAAGTAAATATCTTGTTGGCTATTATTTACTGTGTAATATGAAAATTTTATAGTACCTACCTATCAAAAATATTACAAAACAGTATGTAATAAACTTATTAAGAACTTTATTATATAATGTTACCACTGATAATTTTTATTGTTGCATGTTATCAATTTGACTTGTTGTGACTCAATATTTCTACTTCAATTGTATGCATTTATGTTAAATACTTGATTATTGCGCATACAAGTATATGAACATTAACCATGCATAATTCATGACTGTACATATGTTAGTCAGTGGTTTGATAGATGGTATGGTGACATGTTGACATTGACTGTATATGCTTAAAGGTGATTATAATATGAACTGTTTTTTCAGGAAAATGGGATTGTTTTGTTAGTGGCGGTTTAGCGGTTGGTTACGGCATACTCGAGACTGCTATAAAAGAGGCGGCAGAGGAGGCGTCTGTTGTTGGAGAACTAATAAAAAAACTGGTTCCAGCTGGCTGTGTTAGGTTTGTTGATCTTAATGATTTCAAAGATCTATTAGAGTTTTTTTACCCTATTTAAAAAACATGTTTATTATTTATTCACATTTTTAAAATACCTGTCCTTAAATGTTAATACCTTATAAATTAGCATGTACTGTACTTTAGTCACAGATGTTGTAGATTTGAATTTTCTCTAAATAAAATACCACATGTTTACTACAATTTCAACCAATCAATTATTCTCTATAATTTTTTCTTGCAGTTTTTATTTTGAGAGTGAAAGAGGATTATTTCCTAACACAGAGTATGTCTACGACTTAGAGCTTCCATTAGATTTTGTTCCACAAAATGCTGATGGCGAGGTAGAAAGCTTCGAGCTGTTGACTGCTGAAGAGTGTGTACAAAGAGCTCTCACACCCCAGTTTAAGACTACTAGTGCTCCGGTATTGATTGATTTTTTGATCCGAAGAGGTTTTATAAATCCTGAGAATGGTATGTTATATTGTAGTTAACTTTAAACTGTCACTATTGTCGGTGATGAGTATCAGTAGTTCTATGTATATTTGAATTTGCAAATTACAAATTTGTGCCTTTAAAGTATTAAATATTTGTCTCTGGGTTTGCCAGTGTCTCCATCACCATAACTTGATTGGATTCTTATATTTGTAGAAAGGTCAAGTGTTTTTCTTGTCATGTATTGCGGTTATGACTTGTGTTGGCTTTAATTATATGAATTTCTTAAGAGAGTAATCTGTTTCTGTCGCTTTAGCTCTTTGCCATTATTGTGTGTGTTGCAATTGCCTGATCATTAGACAATTTGGGGATGTTGGTCACATTTGCATTTATCAGTTGGCACCAGCACCGGCACCACCAGTCAACTAAAGGTTACACAACCCATGTGTGTCCCACTGCAAGGCTCTTTCTTTCTAGTTTCTATTACGGAAGGCCTGCGGCACACGATGGCCCTGCCCTGAGGCGGAGATTGACATGCGGCCGAGTGGCCAGCCCGCCTGATGTTTGCAAACCGTTTCACGTTAACGCTCATGGATATAAAATTGTAAATCGATGGAATATTAATTGTATTTCTATTTGTTTTAGAGCCAAATTACAGACACTTGGTTGAGTTGCTTCATGTTCCACTCCAATCTATCTATAACTGGACTCCCGAAATTACCACAAACGGCGATGATCCACAGCTGCAGTTACTAGAAGTGTCTCGTAATTATGAAGTTTAGTATAACTTGTTTTGTCCTTGACTAATGTCATTACAAATGAACCTAAAATGATTGAAGTTATTTTGAACCAAAACAGAATATTGAATGATTTCACAAATATGGTTAGTATTACTTATATTTACAAATTAAATTATGTGTTGAACATGGCCTAATATATGACTTGAGGTTTATGTATCTTATCTACTTAGGTAAGCTTTAAGTATTGCCTGAGTATTTTCTCTTTTTTTCATCGAGATATCTACACATTGACCAATTCCTGATGTGTAGTAACATTGGGACATTAGATGTCGTGTTAGTTATAGCTAGATATGTTTAATTTCTGTGATACTTTACCACATCGGTATAAGGGATTTGTAGATTATTTTAGGTTGGATTATCAATTATAATATCTTTGCGATGTTTATTTATTATTTCTATCTTAAATCATGATTCTTCCCGTAATTTTCCTTGAAAAATGTCGTTTTAATTATCGTACACAAACTCGCTTTTATTGTACTTAATCGGTTATAGTTTAACTTTAACAACCATAGCGACATTGTTAAAAATAAAATAGTCTAGTCATTATTCATACGTAAATAAGAAAACTTGATCTACTTTACACATCGGATTTATCTGTGTAGCAGAAGTAATTAAACTCAATTTTGTTTTACGGACGTGCACCTAAATTGGATAATTATTGAGATTATTTATGTCAGTGCTGTTGGGATGTTGGAGGTAGAATTTTGAAAGAAAAATGGCAGATGCGAGCCTATCACTTTATAACCTTTGGAATGTACTTAAATATCGTGGTAGAAGTTATGATCTTTGTATATTTTACAACAATAATGTGCAATTGGTAATTAATCTCTTGATTAAAATTCTTCAGCTTTAGAGCTGGTCATTTGAAGATGAGTGAAATATGATAATATGGAGCTCTTGTGTAGCAAACAGAGTTATAGTTTGATTTAGTATGATAGTGATATCCACAATTAATCTATTAGGTATAGATCCATTATGGTAGGGCCGGTTCTGTTCATTCAATTATTGTGCCATTGCTAATTACTGTTTTTGTTACTGCTGATTAATAACATTGTGTTTGCTATGGGGACGATGATTATTTAAAATTATATTCTGGTTTTGTATTTATTATTTTCTTTAATATTTTATTTACTTTGATTGGTGCCACCTATTTTACTTGTATGTAAAGCTTGTTACTTTTTCAATTTCTCTATCTAATCTGTGTTACACGTGCTAATAATTTTGACAGGCGATAATTTCGTAATTTCCTTAGAGAGTAGAGACGAATGGTACCTAATACTTGAAATATTCATTGTCGTTGTATCTTTGATTTTTCATTGTATTTAGATATATATATATTCATAGCATCCATTATACAGTGCTTATTAGGTAGTTAAATGAATATTATGATATAGATAGATTAGCTAAGGAAATAAGTAAGTTTTGGCGTTAGCAGATTTTGAATTGAAGCCATGGAATTTAACGAGGGCGTGTTCGTTCGATGGTTCGCGCGTATTGGATAACCTCGAATGAATATTTGAAGTATGATTTAAGTATGTTAATATATAAAATTGTATAATATTAGGCTTGATGCTTACGGTTCTCCATTTGGAAGGCTTCCCATCTTTTTTTATAAACTTTACAGTATCTATAGTACAAATTTTCTAAATAAAATCAACATACAAATGAGTTAGTGAAGTCCACTCTTATTATAGTGGAATTATTTCACAATGACCATAGGTGTTAAATTTTGTATACACTGTTTTACATTTGATACAATGTGTGCTCTAGAACTGTCACTGGACTGAGTCTAAGAACTACTAATTGTTTATCAAGGAAACATAACATTTGAAGAATACCCAAGGGATAATTGGATTTATGAGTAAATTCTGTGAATATTATTCCAATGTAGGCGTTTTAGTGGTTGTAGTGGAAGTAATAATCTCTAGTATGTTCAGTTCTACAATAACTTCAATTTTATACTTTTCTATGAACACAATTTTTATGAACAAATATCTTTATATAATAAAGTAATTAATAAAAATTATAAAGTAAACAATCATTGTTAATAATGAAATTGGGAAAATAGCGCTTTCCTGAATGTGGAAAATTAATTAAAATAAAAGTACGAAAAGTATTATTGTTGTTTTATTTATCTATTCCCTTGTAGCGATTATACACATTTTGGTGCAGTCTTACGACTCTGTGGGTATGGGACGAGTAAAGGGAAAGTTAATATAAGAAGAAGGAAGTGTTAGTTGAAAGGCAATTTGAAATAAAATGAATATTTTAGTAAGTAAACTTTAATTAAAAATATGGGTTTATAAATTGTAACAGAAAACGTGAGCGAAAAATTGCATTTTGCGAAATCATACAATAAAACAATGCATCTGAGATTTAAGCATTTTATCTGCAGATAGACGTCATTATTTCATTTTGTAATGATTCAATTAATTTAAAAATACAAACTTGAAATTCGCTATAATCGAAATATTTCCATAATGTTGGACAGTTCTGTTCACTTTACATCTGAAAAATAATCCTTAATGTTCGGGTCTAATTCGTGAAAATTGGTGTTATTGCTATCAACGGGTTCCTAGTCGGTTTTCTAAACAAATTGAATGTCCCTTGTTTTGATCAAAAGCAAGTTATTCATCAACTTACATTACACGAAGAGGTCAAAAATAAGGAAATTAGTAAACAATGAAACAAGACATTGAGTCATCTCTATTATAGGCACACGAAGCACCCTCTTTATGTCCATAGGAGATTTTTAAAAAGTTAGAAGGGAAACAATCTTGAACTGAAATAGTATATAGTATTATTTGATATAGTATTTATTTGTGGTAATAATATACTCACTGGCTACTATCACTAGAAATGATATAAATTTAATGAGTAAGTGAACTGATTATCACGCAGCTATATTGTAAATTTTTAATGCAAACTAAGTCATCAAATCTACACTTCTAAGTTTTAAAATAAATTGGTTATCTGAGAAAGCGTCATCGCAAACAATCTAAAAATTAATGAAGCTGTTAGTAATAAAGATAAAAGAATAACGTGTATGATAATATGCTAAACCATCAAAGTAAAATTAACATAATAGGGGAATAACTACATTTATTCAGCTTATTGGTTACTAAAGTAGAAAGAAGGCATATTATTGCTTTGATTTTAACATTATCAATTCATATATTAGTAAACTTTAGCATATTGCTTATACAAAATTTCTTATATAAAAGACTGCACAAGTATGTAGCCTTATATATACACATATTATTTACTATTTCATACAGCTATATTACTATTCGCACCATTTTACATGGATTATTGGGATATTACAACACCCTCTTTTCAACTTGTACTATTCTGATAGTCACGCAGTGAGAAGCTGATAAGTGAAATTAATCCCCACATCACTACTTTTAGTAGTCATCACCACGCGATATTACTTCCTTGCAGGTGGGTCGCAATAAGATGGTGTGCTCGAACTGAGCAGTATAGCACCCCTTTATGTCACACAGCGGTGGGTAGGCGTCAACCACGCCCTTATCGCACAGGTCCTTGAGAGCCATTGCGTAGCGCGATGCGCCCGCTCGCTCTAACCAACGCTTGCAAAAGGCAAGAGTGCCAAAGTTTTTATTGATTAAGTTCAACAACTGCTTGGAAGACTGCAATCTGAAATATTTTTTTTTACTTAGACTATTGTGCACTATAGTCGTGCAAAAATCGTAACATATTTTTTTTAAATAAGACAAACTGGGAATCAGAATGTTTTCACAATTATTATTATTCTGAAGTGTTGTTGTGTAATGAAAAAACAGTGTAGGTTTACCACACGTTAATTAGATTACAGTAGTTACAAAAGTTACTGACACAATAAAACTGTAACTAAACTAAATATTAAAAACGAATATTTTAATATTGGGAATGGAGTGTGTTAAGTACTTCAGTGACATACTTCATTGGCACCATACCTCAGTGGCACATATTGCTGTTCAAAGTTTTTCATATAATGGGAGCAGTCCATATCATCATGAACTTGACCACGTCCTGTGGATCCAAATGTTTCAATGGCATAAAACTCATTCTCCTCCATGCGAGTAGTTTCACCACCTTTTACGATTGGAACCGTTTTCCCCGCATGAATCCCTGTAAAAACATATTACCATGAAGCAAAGTCGGAAGAACATGATATCAATAACAAACTCGTATTTAACATTTAAAATTAATTACTTACTATAGGGTCCTATAGAATGACCATTAAGATTGCGGATTGGTTTCACCTGGTAGACCTGCCCATCTAATTCAACTTCATGGGACTCCATTACCTTTGGAACATAAAATACTGAATGAAATTTGAAGATTTTTAACAATGTTTCCACAAAGTCAATGTAGGTATTTGTTTTTTCCTTTCACAGAAATTTAGTTCTACACACTGACCTCTTGTACTGCAGCACCTACGTCACATAATCGGACATCCACACCTGAAGCCTTGATGCCAGCTTCGGTGGCTTCTTGTACACCTTTCACTAATGGGTCATAGCGCGGATTGAAATGCAAAGTGAAAGCACAGTCAATGATACGCCCATTGATATGAGTCCCAAAATCAATCTTGACCACATCATCATATTCCAGAACAGTATTGTCACCTGTAATTTATGTTAAAATTAGCATGTTTGCCAACTTTTATCATTATGATACTGGCATGTAGATGGACGTAGGTGCCAAGGGAGACCAAGACTGTCATATCTTAACCAAATAGGTCTAGGTCAGACATTGGCTGTTGGGGGAGTCAAGAGCCTCGAAATCAGCGTGTATGTATGAAGAGAGTGATGAATGTAGGTGAAGCACAGGAGGTTTGTAAGGACAGAGACTCACTGCTTTCTGCCACCCCTATAGGGACCTGGCGTGACAATATGTATGTATGATACTGGCATTCAGCTTTGATGGCAATTCTTTCCAAATTGTCACAAATATATAGACTAATTAGAAACAACAACAGTGCTTGACAACATAATTATAGATTATGAGTTACTTTTTTACTATGTGATAGGGTAGTGCTAAACCTTAATCCCATGAGATTGGATGACATCGTCACTTGTAATATGAATTAACGTAACAGCCAAATTACGACTTTTCAGGAGAAGCCAAAAACTAATTTTTGCAAATTAGAAAAAATGCTGTAACTTTTGATATATTAATGTTGTAATAACATTATTTATAGTAATTATCTTTAAATGGTGAGGTCTTTTAGGTTTATTATATTAGATTATTTAAAAAGACCTATCCCTCCATGCCATCTACAGTTATCAGTGTCAAGAGTATTACAAAAATAAATATTGGTTGTATGCAATAGCATAACAATAATGTTATTAGAAAACTAGCTGTGGCCGCAGCGTCGCCCGCATGTACATCAATATTTTCCCGTTTTTGCAACATTTCTCATTGCTGCTCCACTCCTATTAGTCATAGCGTGATGTTATATAGCC
>DWGJ01003131.1:0-14022 GCA_018246895.1 Aspitha aspitha aspitha | reverse complement strand
GTTTAATTTTCAAATGGCTACCCTGTAAAATGTGGATTTTGGATTGTGCGAGTATTCATGAAAAGCAGCGATATGTATATTGTTTATTGGTATTTGCAGGAACTCCCACAGTCGATGAGATAACACAAGACATGGTGCGACATGAGGCCGCTTACAGTAAACTCTGAATAATATAAGCAAATATAGGACAATACAAATCACTCGCATTTCGTTAATGTATATTATACGAAGTAAAATATATTTCTCATGAAAACGCTTCAGTTTTTCAGTATCATTAATACGTTACCTAGAGGGGTGGGGGAAGCAATGAACGGGATCACAACTATAAAGTACCTATTTATTTTAATATAAGCTTTCTGTACAAATTATAAAGCACACTTGGTGTCATGTATTTATCTCGGGGCCACATTGTTTTCGATATTTTCTGAAAAAAATAATATAGCAAATGACTTTTGCAATGTTATACATTCAAAATAACGGAAAATCATAAGGTTATTTTTTTCAGTTTAGAAAAAGTGTAGAAAGCTACATACATAGATACACACATATGGGTGTGTGTGTATTTGTGTGTATTTGCGTGTGTGCGTGCGTTCGAAATATAAATACATTTTCTTAACCTTGAAGTCGCATCCGTATAAGTTGATACCTAATTTGAGCTTTTTCACATCTACCTTCAACTGGGTGTTCGTATTAAACTTTTGTTTTAAAAGGAACGTATCGTTGCACGTTGCACACGTATTCGTGGTATTGTATTGACTCATATCGATACTCTCACTCTGTTTGGTGTGTGCTTCGATGAGCCCGGCCTCCCTTTTCTGCATGTAACTTGTAAAACTATATGAACAACGAGATTGATCGTCTTGCTGGATATTGGAATTATTATTTCCCGTTTCGTTTACTTCCTTATTACAATTTTTATTTCCAGTCAATGCATTCCTAACACTCCTCATCAAAGTAGTGCAAGACTCGTTAATAGCTTCCAATAACCTCGAACTCATTGATCTTTGTTTTGTTTTGTCTTTCTCTTTTCTAACATTTCTTTTCGGCACGTTTTTATATGTTTTGGTTTTTCTGTTCGCACTTACATTGCTTAGTGTCTTACTAGATTTCCTTATACATGAATTATTTTTCGATAATACTTTTATTGGAGTTGAGACATACGCAGGTTTAAAATCTATTTCTTTATCACTCTCGGAAGTTTTAAAAAAATTTCGTTTATTATAACTGTCTATTTCTCTATGTGTGTTGAATAGTGTAGAATTTATAAGAACATTGTGGGTTACATAAATGTGATCATTTTTGTTTGCAAGCTCACTTTCCTTACATCTTATATTATCGTCCTTAAGAAAAGAAAATGACAGCTGCTCATCCTGCAGATTACTTGAACTGTGTAAGTTTGTTGGAAACTTTTTGGCAATGTTATTACTTTTGCTATAACATAACTTTGTGTCATTAAGGAAATGTTTTGAATTATCGTTGGCATTCGAAAGCTTATTTGAATCTTTACACAAATACTGCCACGGGCTCTGACCACCACCTTCTGTTGGACATGAAAGGACCTCGGTCATAATATTTTGTAATAACATCTGAGTGTCGTTGGGATTTGTGACCCCTGCTTTACTCATGTTTACTTTATTTTGTTTATTAATTTCATTTTTATCACAATCATCCGAAATAGATCCTGCAATACGTAGATGGGTTATATTATTACGTGAACGCAGATATGATACATAGAAATTGAACATAAGTTCATTTTACCAATTTGTTTCAATTTTGATTCAAAATAATATAGATTAATCACTGCCCACTGGCCGACCTGAAAGTAATATTTATTATACCTTTTTATCTCATTCTGAAATAATAATGCTTCAGCTTCATTTTGAAAAGAATAAAGTAAATCCTACGAACACAGTTTGGATAGGTGTGTGATGAATGTGATATTTCCACATATGCATTACGGAAACATGTGATATAATAAGACGGGTGTGAATACCGATACAATGGCTGACCCAAGAATCTGAGATATAAAGATATCGCGCGAACAGACTAGTATATTAGAGCTACAACTATTGACCTTCATGCGTTCTTACAGTTAGCATTCATCGGCACTCTGTTGAAATAAAAAAAATATTTGCTATTTTCCAGTATGAGTCGTGTGCGAGGCACGCACCAGGAGTGTCAATGTCAGCCCGCTGTCACGTGCCAATTTCACTTACCCGCGAATCTTGGCTGTACAAATGTATCAAACCCTGTAGATCTTCATAGAGCCCTCTTTTCTCTTTTAGTACCCTTAAAGCGTCGATGTCTGTACTTTGTATCACAGTATTTAACAACTGCAGACAAGACTCATGTCGCAGATAATCCTGGCTAAAAACAATTATATTTATACTGTGAATTATATCATTACATAGCTATTCACATAATTTTACTGGACCAAAAAATATTTGATATTACCTATTGAATAGAGACATCCCGTCGGTCTGTAAGAACAGATTAATGTTGTGTTGGTGATTGTACATTATACTGTTCAGTACAGGCAACATGTCTAAACTCCCACGAAGACATCGCTGAATACACTGGAATGTGTACAGTTGTACGAAAAATTTCATATCTCTTCGAAACAGCACGTAGAAGTAGGTAAGTAGAAAAAGAAAATTCATTAAAGAAAATGAAGACTGATTATTATGGTGACTCGAATTATTTGAATGATGATGTGGTGAAGTCTTAGATACCCATCATATTGTCAAGTCACTAGTCTGATCTCTTTGATGGCCTAATATCCCCTGGGAGGGAGGCAGGATTTCTAATTCTCTAAACCTCTAAAGGAAGAAATGACTACTCTCTGCGCT
Source organism: Aspitha aspitha aspitha (assembly GCA_018246895.1). Classification (NCBI taxonomy): domain Eukaryota; kingdom Metazoa; phylum Arthropoda; class Insecta; order Lepidoptera; family Hesperiidae; genus Aspitha; species Aspitha aspitha. The sequence goes on along the minus strand of DWGJ01003131.1, from coordinate 11,173 downwards.
AAGGACTGATTTCGGAGTGGTACTGACGTTGTCGTAAATCATTGGATGGAGTTGGATGGCTGGCGATAACATCTGTTCCAACACTGCATACTTACTTACTTCTGTAAATATAGCGTTGACCCAACCCCTTCTCGAGGAAGAAAAAATCTGTGTTCAAACCACGCCTCACTGCAAAATACTAGCATCTACCATTCACCAGTACCAGTACATCTAAAGAGTCTTATACTGTTTTATTGATTTCCTTAGTCTTGCAATTATTTTATATTATAATTACAAAACAAGACTCACCAAAGGAACCAAATGCGAACAAAAAGCTTGATTTGCTTCTGACCCGCGACAAACTTCAGCAATACAACGACACAAAGCTATCCAAGTATCCGTGTACTGAAAATAATTTTGAAAGTTTCCATGTGTTTTGATTCAACAAAAAAATTTTTTATGTATTAACCATTAGGAGTTAGGGCGCGACCTTAATGTTAGCAGTGATGAGTAAGTAAGTAATCACTTCTCAACTTTTCAACTAAACTTTGAGTTTTAACGTTCTATGGGAAGCACCACCTGCGCCGCGCTCACTTACCAGCATATAACTCGTAAGCAGATTAGTCATTGTCGAGAGGCAGCCGCTTATTCGGATCATGTTTTGGGCGTACAGAGTCAACGTTTTGCTTCTCAACGCTGCGTCGTCGCCGACGTAAAGCAACGACGTTACGAAGTTTAACGTGATCGTAGTCTTCATAGGGAGCCCCCTGCCTAAGATCGCGCAAATCACGTCGTATATTGGTGACCATTTTATGATGACGTCTCTATTCGTGTTCTACAACGAACAATATGTGTTGTACACTTGCATTCTACTTTTATACCCCTGAATTTCAGTGAATACTTTGAATACAAATAACTTAAGATCCCGTATCGTTAGGTTGTAACATGGACATGTAACATGTTTTTGCTTAGCGCTATATACACATGGTAAGTAAGAACATATCGGTTATGTAAGTGTTACTAAACATATTGTTATGCTGATTAAATATGCCTATTGTTTTGTTGTATACCATTAAAATGAAAAAAATACATACTTATAATGAATAAATAAGCGAGTGTAAATGGCTACAGTTGGATGAGCTTAGGAACGCCCGTTCTAAAATATGTAAAGATAGATGGAATCTGTAACGATGGATAAGTTTTCTAAATAAAAAAAAATGTCTATGTACAGAGTTATTAAATTTGAATAAAGAACGGACCACAAGTCTATGATGCTTAGGAGGCAATATAAATGGATAAAGAAAAAGAGAGTATCTCTCTAATTGAAGAATTATTTGAAGACTGATAGAAGTAGTCAGGACTGTAACCTTTGGAAATCATTAGACTGAGCCTCCCCTATGAGAAATAAACGTGATAAACACGACGTCGTAAACAGTTATTACTACCTTACAGTTACCTACATAGATGTTTTGTATCTAACGACAAATATGCTTACATTAAATAGTAAAACAGCACTTAGAATTGAAAATAATTTCACTTGAAAGTTTATGTCTACAGTATTATGTAAATTTTCTAAAATATCAATCAATTCTGTTTTTTGAACGTAACGTATGTTCGAAATTATTTCCTGAAACAAAAATTGTTTTTAATGATAAGTTAATCTTATACATTAGTATTACTAACTATTACTACTTTTATAATTTAGATCCAATATTAACATAATAATATCTACGCAGGCTCTCTTACCTTCGTTAACATTGAACTATTTAACCTGTCGGAGTATTTAAGTTTTTGTAATATTTGTCTGAATTCCATATTTCCATAATCGACTTTCTCGATATAACGATTGTCCGATAAATCTTAACTTTAACATTTCACGCCATAATTAGATTACCCATTAAATTGAATATTGGAAGCCAAAATATTTATGATACGAATTAAGCGTATTAAATTACGCGGCAATTTTACATTGCAGGTTAAGGCCAAGATAATTGTGAATTTAGTTCGAAGTAACAAAATTAAGCAGTGATACACATGAGAACGATTTAAATAAAGTGTTTCTAAAAAAATATGTAGATAGATCCTAAGATCTAAATCTGATTTTAATGCAAAAAAAATATTACAGAAAAAATCACAGAAACTATTGCTTACACTTTTAAATATCAGTGTCACTGTCAATGTCAACTGTTAATACTGTCAATCGTATGCTGTATGTGCGCTTGCTGTGTTTTCCTTTAAAAAGTGCGATATTAATACTCAGTGTAAAAAAAGATATTAAATCTCATTTAATGTAAAAAAACTCAATTGAAATATGGATGTTGGAGAATTACTTTCATTTAAGGTTGACATATCTATCAGACTTGTTTGTTTTGCTATGTAACCTATTTCTAGAAATTATTCTATTATCTTGTAGCCCACACCGACTCCAAAACGACCAAATGAAGATGAAAGTGATGAATCGGAGCCAGAAAGTGAAAGAGCTAGTAAAATCCGCCGACTGGCCAAGTCTAACAAAATAACTTCACAACTTACTACGACTCTTCCCAAGGAGCCGGTCATTACAGACAAAGAAAGAGAGGATATTCTTAGATTTGTCGAATCAGAAGTAACAGAGGTATATTTAGGATTATTTACTTTGATATTCATCAACTATATAATCTTTGGATATAAATGTATAAAATTTATTATAGGAACCAGGTTGAATATTATCTTCTTATGCACTATGACATTCTTAGAAATTTACAATTAGTTGTTCACACATTCTGCGCTTAGAGCACCTAGAGTAAATACAGTTTGGGTTTAATTAATCTTCCAGATCATTGAACTGAAACTACATCAGTTTTCCTTTAAAAACTAATGTGTATGGAGAAAATTACTAAAAGTTTGATAAATTACCAGAAGGTTGAATATTAGCACATTTTGAGCAATTAGAATGAGGATATTTGATGAAGATGGCTATCACTAATATAATTTTTCTGCTTTTGTTAACTACTAAGTAATAACACATTTAGAAGTTTTTATGTGTAGATTACAAATTATTGAATATATGCTGTAGGAAAAGCAAATTTTACTTCTCAGGGTGAGGTGTTAGATGACACTGCAGTGAAGAAACTTGTTTTAAACTTTGAAAAGAAAGCACTTAAAAACAGAGAAATGAGAATTAAGTTTCCTGACCAGCCAGAGAAATTTATGGAAAGCGAAATTGATTTGCATGAAGCCCTACAGGTTTGAAATAACATCTATACAAGTAGACCACTTGGAACATACTTTCATACTATTTTTATGCTTCACCTGTTGTGCAATGTGTTAAAATAAATAATATAAAATTACCTGTTTTGTAACGAATATTGATAACGAAATTAAACACAAAATATTTGGTTTTACAGTATAGATATTCAAATGTGTTTAATGATTGCAATTCAATGGGATTGATCTTAAACAACAAATGTTCTAGTTTACATAGAGTCTAGGAATTATATACATATAATCAGACAGTATATGTAGACTCTTTTTGGATGGATATTTTTTATGTGCAGGAGTTGAGTGCAGTGGCAACAGTTCCCGATCAATATCCATTGCTTGTGGAATTGAAATGTGTCAATTCTCTGTTAGAACTGCTTTCACATGATAACACTGATATTTCTACTAAAGTTGTGAATCTCCTGCAGGTTGGTGATTGCTTTATATGATAATAAAATTTTCTGGATTTTTAAATTACTGCAGTCTATCATATTAACAGTTGCTTAGATTAAAAGAAAAGTCTCCTTTTTACAATATCATGCCATCAGTTCTTTATTTAGTGGTTCAATAATAAACATATTTATTTGTTTATTCCTTATTGTTCATAAAAGAGGGACCCAGTGTTAATAATATATAATATGTCCGATTCTAGGAAAAATGAAAATGAGACTACAATCAGCATTTCATAAATATTAACTATGGTACATTTATAATAGAAATTATTGTACATGTATGGCCTTGCCTGTAGATGTAAAACATGTTTTGCAGGAGTTGACTGATGTGGATATTCTCCATGAAAGTGAGGAAGGAGCTGAAGAACTTATCAATGCTTTAGCAGAAGCGGAAGCACCGGCTTTACTGCTACATAATTTAGCAAGGCTCGATGAGCAGGTGCCAGATGAAAGGGATGCAGTACATAATACTTTAGGTGGGGAAGATTATTTTAGTATTGACCTTCAATTATTGGTAAAGTAGTTTGCAGTGTAAGAAAAAAAGAAAGAATATATTGAGAGAGAGAATTGAGAAGAAACAATATGTATTATGTTTTTAGTTTTTCTTCTACTATCAATTATTTTAGAAAGGAACCCAATTTATTATGCCAATATTAAATAACAACATTGTATGTTATAGGTATCATAGAAAACATAACAGAATTCAAACCAGAACTATGTTCAGAAGTTGCTAAGCAAGGCTTCATACAATGGATACTTAAAAGGCTAAAAGTAAGTTTGTGTCTAAATTTTTTCCTTTAGAACTGTACTTTACTTTACTTGAAACTTAAATAATTTCATGCATTTATCATATACATTTTTTTTTCAGTTGAAAATACCTTTTGATGGCAATAAACTGTATGCAACCGAAATCATGTCAATTTTACTGCAAAACACTCCAGAAAATAGGAAAATGCTGGGTGAACTAGATGGGATTGATGTATTGCTACAACAGTTAGCGGTAAGTAGTAGTGAGTAAAATAGAGTGTGTAGACACAAACAATGTGATGAGTGATGAGTTATTTTAAAATTCTTATTACTGGTGAAACATTCAGAGTGTCAGTTGTTCTAATCATCTGAATATCTGCAAAGTATCGAATAGACTCCACCTAGATCAATATAATGTAACCATGCATTAAGAATCTGTAACAAAGAAAAGCAAGAAACTATTGATATGAAAGACCAGAGTGTAGTAATGCGGTGGTTGGTGCAGTTCTACAAGCGGCACGACCCGAGCGGCGCCGAGGAGCAGGAGGCGATGGAGAACATGTTCGACGCGCTGTGCTGCGCGCTCTTGGAGCCCGCCAACCGCGACCGCTTCCTGCGCGGCGAGGGCCTGCAGCTCATGAACCTCATGCTTAGGTATTCTATTGTTACCACTATTTTATTCAAAACTAGCTGTCCTTAGCATACTTTGTTCTGCCCTTTATATTTTTAAATATTTCCAATCAAACCTCCTAACAATAACCAACACAAAAAAGACATATTTATCCAATTTGATGCAGTCGTTTAGAAGTTATGCGCATACAAACATTTCGGTGATTCATTTTTATATATATAGATATATCCAAGTAGGTACTATTTTGTATGTTTATGACTTGTCCGGTCAACATAAAACAGCCATTAAACTGCCTAATTTGGGATTAGGCAGTCGTGTGTGGAATTGTCCCCAGTTATTATTATTATTTTTCAACATATTTTTGTTAAAACGTGATGTTTAATCGTGACCAAAATAAAATCATTTTGAAATACAATGCTTTTATATTATGTGTTCTTGAAGTGCAATCATCGTATATTCTAGAGAAAAGAAGATGTCACGCAATGGGTCTCTGAAAGTGTTGGACCACGCCCTGGCGGGCTCCGACGGTCGCGACAATTGCAACAAGTTCGTTGACATTCTGGGACTCAGAACCGTGTTCCCACTTTTCATGAAAACCCCCAAAAGGAAGAGATTGCTAACGGTCGACCAACATGAAGGTTAGCTGCTATATTTTGCTTGTTAATATATGTTATACAAATATTACTGAATTCATTAAGTGTTACGAGACTAAGACGATGTTTTTATTTACTATGTATTTGGACAAACTAAATAATTAAGTAAGCCTTTTGTTTTCGGTGTTCAATTATGACATTGGTGACTTGATTTACCCCATAACTGCCCTTAATAATAGACTTTTTTCAAGCTTTACTACACTACTATATTAACTTTTCAGCTAAACTTTTTGATCTATATTAGAAAGTATACTGCCTTCCCTGCTAGTTACTAATTTATTATACATAATATATATAACTTTAACACATTGTCTGTACTGTTGTTGCAGAACATGTGGTGTCGATAATAGCGTCCATGTTAAGAAATTGTCAGGGAAGCCAAAGACAGAGGCTGCTTGCAAAGTTCACTGAGAACGATCTGGAAAAAGTCGACAGACTACTGGAGTTACATTTTAAATATATGGATAAAGTGGATCGCACTGAAAAGGAAATGGAGGTGATCTAATACTAGTGTTCTGTTTGAGTTCATGAATATAGAACAATGTACCACAAGAGTCATCTTGATGATATGATATATTATAGGATATCATGATGTACAATACATGCTCGTATGTACAATATATTGTATACATGATTACTTTCAAACGGTCATGTTATACTAATCTTCTATCAATTCAATGTCTTTAACAGGAAGACGCGGATGAAATGGACGACGACGCGCAGTACCTGAAACGTTTATCTGGTGGTCTTTTCACATTACAACTGATAGACAGAATTATTTTAGAGGTAACGTTACTGGCATGTTGATGCTGACATTAGATTGAAGTACAAAATTGTACTGACAACACCCACTTAGTGTTTCTGTTGAAATGATGTTTCGTTTGTGATGTTGTGTTAAATGAACAGGTGTGCACCGCTGGGCCCGCGGCGGTGAAGCAGCGCGTGCAACGAGTGCTGTCCCTGAGGGGAGGCTCCTTGAAGATTATACGACATGTTATGAGAGGTAATTAAATGATGAATGTAATAATTGACTATATAATTTTAGTAATCAAAAGCTACTTAATAAATAGTATAGTATAAAAAAATTGGAATTAATTTTTAATTGCATGAATAGAATGACTTGGGTAAATGAAATCAATAAAACTATAAATGACTTATTATACAATAGATTGGTTCTATATAATTGACTACGGTCATTCCCATAAATTAAGAGAAAACTGATGTCTTTAAAGCATGCTGGACATTAGATATTTGTAAACCTAACTGTTCTTTTCTATAGCAAAAACTATGTCATGTGTACACCAATTTTATATATTGTATCATAAAATTCAGGATTACGTTGCTATTTGAAATGTTTATAATGCGGAGTTTGTTATTTTTTGAGTCTGTCGGCTATATATTTTGTGAGATCACTTATTTGTCGCGAAGTGTTCAAGAGGAACGTAACTGTTGTGTTTCAGAGTACGCCGGCAACCTGGGCGACGCGGGCAGCGACGAGTGGCGCCAGCAGGAGCAGCAGCACATCCTGCAGCTGGTGGACAAGTTCTAGCGCGCGCCGCGCACGCACTCGCTGTCATCTTCAATTTATCAAACTTCTGCATGCAATATTTCCATACGGGTGTAGCCCTCCGCGTAATATTACAACTGATATACCACACATTATGTATAATATGACGGTAAACCCGCGTGTTCCATTTGGCGTATGTTATGCTCAGAATCACTTTTACGACAATAGGCACACGTGTAACAGTATATTTTGTCTTAAGTTGTAGTAGTAATAAACGTTGTTCAATTGATCATGTGTATTTATTCAAAATTACTACCCATGAGTACAATTAAAAGAATAAACATTAATTTATTCATCCTTTATGTATTTAACGTGAAATATCCACTAAAATTGAATAACAAAAAAATATGGAACACTTAGATCCTGAATTTCCAGATCACTGTGTAGGTTAGTACCGAGTGTTTGAATAAAAAAGCATAACTACATACAGTGAAGCTCCTTATTGACGGGTTTCTCATTCGCGGCTGTAGTAAACTTTCATGCCAAAAAATTTCTCTTGGCGGTTGCAATCCATAAAAACACAGAGGGTTTCGGTGTGGTTTATTAACGTATCGGCATCCTTTGAAGGGAGGAGAGTTCTATAAAGGGTTCTATAAAGGCGTGGAGGGTTCTATAAAGGACGTAAGCGATAGGATAATCCAACTAAAACAAACTACTGTCACTATGTCAATTTCGCCGCCAGTATGAACTCTGATATCATAATCAAAATGTATGTATCTAAATTGAAAGACCGTTTAAAGCAGTTAAACATGTATCAAATCCATTAAACCGTATCCTATATATGTGGATATGCCTATGCTGGCAATGTTTTATTGCTGATTTCTCAATAATTGTTTTTATTGTAACATGCATAGTGGTTTTATTTTGGAACCTTCAAACATATCCTCCTGTGATACCTTTCCACATCATGTTTTCTGTATTCGCAGCATTTTTAAGGAACATACCTGACACGAATAAGGAGCTTTTACGGTAAACATCGAGGAATTTTGTTAGCTTCACTACTTAGTCTCTCGGATAAATCTTAAATGACGTCATGAATATTTAATAAAAGCGCTCATAAATAATCATTCGACATATACGACATATTTGGACGTCAGAATAAACTTACAGAAAACACAAATTTGAATATAATATTGATGTACAATTTAACTTATAGTCTTCAGTGCCGCGATATATTTTTATAATATATGTATAGTCTCTTAAAACAAAACACCTATAGACTAACTTAACAAAAAAAACCCTACAAACAAAAATCACAGGGCATGTAATGGGTAATTTTAAACAATAAAACGAATTTCATGAAAAGCTTTTACTATTGAACCGAAAATTCGGTAATTTTTGTACAATATTCTATCTATAACAATAAAATATATTCATTACACTTTATATTTCGCTCTTTTATATAACAAATAATATAACATCTAAAACAGACTGACGGAGACGTGACGGGTCGAATATTGAAATAATGCAATAATAACATGATAAAAAAATATTAAATAAAAAATTATGACAATACTTAAAAATACAGAATGTAAATGAACAACACCCAGTCAGTATATAAAAGACAAATATGAAAAAGTCAATTCACACCATAACTGTGACAAATAAAAATTAAAATTTGGAAACAAACTTCAAAAATACTCTTACAAATAGTAAGTTTGTCTCATTCATAGTTTTTATGCACTCATGTCATAGTGCAGTCGTGGGGCGCAGGGCAGTTGCTTGTCGTCAAGTCACCTAAAGATACCTAACTGCCGTGTTCATATGCCGCCCGATACAATAAAGCAATGCTTAAACCAGGAATGTTTTATGTTTTCATTTAAAGTATACTAAAAACCCAAACACAAGATAACAATATTACATTTGAAGCCCACTAAAACATAGTTGTGTGCACAAGTAAAGCTCATCGTGAAAATGAACGCAACAGCATAACACAATACGACGTATTGAATACGTTAAATTTCATAAATTACATTTTATTTTCATAAATTACATTTCATTGTAAGCTTTACTCGTAACAGTAATATTAAGTTACTAAACGTATTGTCCCCACTATCGGTTCACATCTAAGTAAAAGGCCCGTGTACATATAAATAGTATAAATACCTTTTAAGTCCTTCATTCTTATTTTCATTTATAATTCACAACCTCATTCATTCAAATATTTAGGAAATGCTTACAAATATTAAATTACGAATATATGATGTTCATATATAGGAAATTGTTTGTGTAAATGCTTGTGAAATTATACAGTACCTAGTTTTTAAACCCCACAGCGTCCTCGCACGTATTTTAAGTACACTTGTTAATATGAAATACTCTCTAACACGTTACTTACTGAAATCTAAGTACAATAAAGTTACGAAGAAATTAAATTGCCATTTGAATGTATTCTGCCATCAATAATAATGCATTCCATTTAATACTCTTTGCATATTGGCCTTTAAATACCAAAACTAGTAATAATGACCAAAAACAACTAACATACGATAATTTACAAGTACAAATATAACAAGTAGCTACTTAGTATAGTGCAATAAAACGATCGCAGAACGGAATCGCGGCGAATGTCATGTACTTGTAATACTCGTATATGCTCATAGCGGTCGTTAGCTTGTTATCTTGGCTTGGTATCACAGGAATAATCACGAAGGATCCCGGGTTGTGTTAGGACATATGTACGTAAACATAAGTACATATCACTGACAATCAATTAATGAACAAGAAAACTTACCGAGATCACAACTGTGGTCTTGACGCCATTGTGCATATGATTGGATACAAAAGTGTATGACATGAAAATTCAATATGGAATTGCTTAAGAAATGGACTGAAGTACAATCTTTATGCAATAAACATAACATGTGTATAAAACTTTTAAGTAACCGTATTAATAATAAATAATAATAATAATAATAATAATCAATAACTGGGGACAATGCCACACACGGCTGTATGATCCCAAATTAGGCAATTTAATGCCTGTGTTATGGTGACCGGGCAGCTGATAAACATACATACATACATACGATATAGTACTTATATAGATATTTTTGTTACGACCAGACACCGAACAAACAAATGTGCTCATCACACAAATGTTTGTCCTGGGTGGGACTCGGAGCCACGAGCTCCGGCTTTGCAGTCAGGGTCTCTAACCACTCGACCACGAGGCCAGTCATCAGACTGCAGTATGGAAATATTCCAATTAAGTTGCAGTTACATGTAATAAACATATATACATACACATGTAAATTACGACACCTAAATACGACGGGCATAAACAATAATATTCGCTATATCACCGTTCCCTATTACATTCCGCCTGTTAAAATCACGTGAATAACCATAACGCATAATTCTCGTATTGTTCTTGAACTGTGGGGTGAAAGTACGCCTAAAATTCACGCCCCAAAACCGTGTTGACGGGTTGATAGTGTTGTAACTATAAAGCTCAAATAGGGTTAATATCTTAACGGGATATTGACTGATACAGACGCATTAATTTTACCAATTATTTTCTATGATATCATATGGCATCTAATTCGCATCACCAAAGGATATTAACATCGAGATAATACGTAAAGTAGGAAAGGCGTAGGCAGGCCTGTGAGTGCAGAAATAATGAGAGAAATAATAAGAGCAGGGCCTGATTAACCCTTAGGCTAATTAGGCTGCAGCCTAGGGCGCGAGGATAGGGGGGGCGCGATGGAATCGTATCTTCGCAAGCACTATAAATCTAGTTTAATTACATATACCCTACGTATTTCAACTAAACCGAGAAAAAACACTAAAACTAAATGCGCTGTAAACGAACGAACAGTATAACTACGAATCATGTTAACTTTTTTACAAACAAAGACAAAAGTAAGTAATATACTACTGTTGCCGACCGTAACACACA
>DWGJ01003130.1:0-14023 GCA_018246895.1 Aspitha aspitha aspitha | reverse complement strand
GATGAATGTAGATGAAGCACGGCAGGTTTGTAAGGACAGGGATATTTGGCACTCGCTGCTTTCTGCTTACCCCGCAAGGGACCTGGCGTGACGATATGTATGTATGTATTTATGTAGGTACCATAATTGTAAAGAATAATTTGTGAAATCTAACACACTTGTAAATTACGCTAATAATTCCAAAAAACTCCTCAATTATGCTATAATTCCGTATCCCCAACCATTAATAAATGTGTTATATTAACCCAAACAGCATGTTTTGATATAAATATATGTAGCTACAATGAGGATATAGAATTTTATAATTTTCGACAGATTTTCGCACAGAATAACATTATGGTTTATCCGTTATCTGTGGAAACCCGTACAATTAATATTAAAACAGCACTCTGGCGTGTAATTATTTTCCCTAGCGCCTGGCGTGGACGTCAAAGGACCAAATTTGATTACATCGTTGTACCACCGTGCCCGTTTAAAGAGCTGATGAACTTTCGGTAATAACGTTATCTCCATGACCGTATAGTGAACTTATACATATATAATAAAGGTAAATTAAAGACGGGCAAAGTTAAAACGTTCGAAACCAAGCGCGCCGGCAGATTATTATTAATTAAAAATGGCTTAGTGGCTGTAAATTAAGTAATTCGACTGTTGAACGAGTAGGGATGGTAGAAATGGGATTTAGTATAAAGATATCCACTTTCACAATTTCGAAAGCCGTGTTAAGCAATGAGCAATACTAATTATTTCCTAGGTCTCGTTATAATAAAGTACGAGGGTACGTACTTAATACAAAAAGTATATTGAAACACGTGTTTTGTCTGAATCGGGAAGCGATTTTCCATTAAGTTGTTTACACCAACCTTAAAAGCCCTTCGCTTTTTTGTTAGTGTTGACGTTTTTCACTACGGAACCACATTTAGGAAGACGGAAACGCATCTTAATCGACCTCGAAACTCATTGATTCCGTCACAATAGATTAGTCGCGGCTGACCTTAATCTACCAAACAAATATTGATTTCTTTCATATGGAATCGAATTACATTACAGTCATTACGAATGCTAGTCTTTGTTCAAGTGTTGTTTTGTTTCCGATAAATTTAAGAATTAGTGTATAATTAGATATTTACGTCTTAAGAAACAAACATCGCTCTTTGGCAATTAGGCACGGACAATGTGATGTTAGGGCATAAGAGGTAAAGCTTGTGTTTTAAGTCCGAGCAACATGCCATATAATATCGATAAAGAAAACTACGTTCCTATTTTGTATAGAACTGAATGTATTGTTTAAATGTAAAGCAAAAACTAATTCATTTCCTTTCAATAACTCTATTCAAAGAGCCTATAGTTTTATTCCCGCTTGTAATAATGCTGACAATAAAAAAAATGAAGTTTCCAACAACAACAACAACATACGTCAATATAAAAATACGTTATTTTGATAAAATATAAAAATTAATTATTTTGATTTGATCATGAAAAATGTATTATTAACGGAAAATTAATAATATAATATGATGTTATTAGTATCAATTTGTGGTTTTCTTGATAATATATTGAAAATTTATTTGCAGTTCATAATGGATGAACTGTACTGTTAGATTAAATTATTTTAGATAAGGTAAAAACTTTATTTATCCTGAACCAAACGCTTCAATGCTCACAACAAACTGCTTAAGTACGAATTTCGGCATGAATCAAGTCACCTGTAAATATATTAAAGGCGTTCTATACAAAACACTCCGTTCGCATGTGACGATAAATTCTAATTTCGTAATGCTATTAAGGAAACATTTTGTTGCGAAAATAAGGAAAGACATCAAAGAATGAAATGGGAAAGTGAAAATCAGACGTTTTCCATGTAACTTTAATATTAAACTTCGCGTTTTTTGGTTAACTCTTTTCGGTTTACTGTTGAACACGGGTCTTCTGTCAGGAAAAATGCTGAACAGTCAAATGAGGGTTTGTGCACTTATGAAAACCTTATGGCACATTATTACACCGAATGATGAGCTTTAAAACGTATCTGTTTTTGTGAAATTTGGAGTACACGCCAGCATCGAACCTCGAACAACTATATGACTACTTTCAATGATTCAATATTATATCAAATATTGCTATGTAAAATATTTATTTCCTCTTAAAAATCTGTGTCCTCCTATTACAGTCTCTTAGTAGCATCTGAATTTTATGTTATATCTACACTCGTAAATCTACAGTACCTTATTTGATATACCACGCTGTAAGAACTCTGTATTCCCTTGACCACTTAATAAAGGTGACCTACATTTTGTTACTTGTAAATTATATATTTTTTCATACCATTTCGTATTCGTACTGTAGTTTATTTTATCTCGTGCGGAACCCCAAACATTACGCAGCAATACTTTGCTTAATAGCGGCGCGCTGTCAACTCTGATTTTCACGTATCACGGCTTCACCATTTATCACGAAGCGAACCCTTTCCCTCGTGCCCGACTACGGAAAATCAATAACATGCATTTAGCGTGGTGAAAACCGTTAATAAATGTACACATTGAACATGTGTAAATAGTGCTCCATACGCAAAACAAGTTTATAAATAGAACAATGAAATTACAATTGAGGATTTGTTTTAGTATAATACGAACGGACTAAACATTGTATTTAACTTTTATTAAAAAGCTACGATTTCGGATATACATATGTAGTTAGATTACGTAGGCAGCGGTATATTCATATTTGTATTGAATTTCAATAGGTATACATTCAATATCAAAAGAAGAAAATAAATAGCCTCAAATAATCTAGTACTCAAATATATATTTGGGTGGAAATAACGGAGGCGTAACCAACGTCAAGCCTTATCAAGGCCTTTATTGCGGTTTCAAACTTCCGACAGCGGTTTAGTCACTAATCCTTATCTCGAATATTCCGAACGGCATCGTGATGAATGCCTAGTCCATTCCCAGATGTTTAAATATAATCACCGTAGTACCTATACAGCAAGATTTTCGTTACCTACATGTATCTGCATTAATATAGTTATTCAAATAATGCCTTACATCCACATATATACATAAATCAAATTTACAGTTTAATGCAACTTTGTTCGGCCTTTGGAAGTATCAAACTAGTTTGCACTGAAATGTAGCATCCAACTTGTTTCTGTAACCACGAATAAACACTGCGACTAAGGTTCTTCGGAACAGTACAAACTGAGAGATGCGGCTTACCGCTGCGTCATGCGTTTGCGGCTCTTAGATAACAGAAAACTTGTATTGTATTGTCTTGGCTACGATGGAAAATGATCACGAGATGAAAGGTAAGCATGGCATAGAAATGTATTTTTTAGACTTAAATAGGCAGTCAAGTATGTTATAATTTATAACACTTGCTGCGTCGCGCCAAATACGCGTTATATTTTATACGATTTTGTTATCAATCCATTTATACATAGTATTACATAATAAAAGATTATGCCAGGTAGAAGTCTTGTAAATGTTCTGATTATGTTGAAAAAATCTTTCGATATTACGATGTACAAAATAAAACAAACTATAGGTGACTATAATAGCATAGCATTTTTTAACAAGTGCATTTCCTAAATCCAGGACAATAAACTCCATAATAAATATTCTACGAAATGACTTTACGGTACATCGGTTTTTGGACGGTTAATTTCTGAACGGAGAAGTAATTTTAAACGTATACTCGAATATAGGGGAAAATATCCGTCCTTGACGTTTTATAAATAGAAAAACTCGTGGACTACGACGGTTTAAAGTCATAATTTACCACATCGATCAAGTGCGGATCGGCTGACAACGAAGAGTATATACATCAACAACAACAATTACGTCTTGTTGTAAATCACAACAAAAAATAAACAAATAATTAAACAAAAGATGTAGAAACAGTAGTTTTAAAGTGAACAAAGCACACAAAAGGCGGTCTTATCGCTTTAAGCGATTTCTAGCAGACAACCTTTAGGTAGTTGACAGGAAAAGAAGATAGAGAAAGAGGGACCGGTACGCTGTATTTAAGAGCACTCTAAGGGCGCGAAGGTTTTATCGGGATGTTTTCCTTTTCCTTTACTACAATAGCCACTGATAGGATCTTGTCGTATCTTTGTAAAGTAATCCATAACAGAAGTTGGAGCCCCAGAAAATGGTGAGACTGTATGACTGAAGGTTTGATATTTGCCATTATTACGATAAATTGTATTAAAATCACACTAATATACTCACACCTATAGTCCTATTTGAGCTTGCCATTGAGGGCGGCCGCGGTTACTTCAGACTGCTATTTATATTAATATCTCTGGAACCACTGGACCTAGAATCCTGAAACTTTCCAGATAAGTTCTGTTTTTATAATTTAAGTGAGCAATTACCAAGGAATTTTGGAAATTCGACATCTAAAAAAGGGTAAAGGTAAAGGTAAAAAAAGGGTAGAAAGATCGTATAAAATTATAAATTTAATTTAATTTAATTTAAATTTAATTTAATTTAATTTATTTAAATTTAATTTAATTTAATTTATTTAAATTTAATTTAAGCACCTGAAATTTATCACTGTATCTTTGTCAGGATTTCATTAAAAAAGTAAAGCTTTTTTCTCATGTGAAACAAATATCAAAAAACGGAGTCCTCGCGGGTCATATGTCAAACAGGCTGACACTGACGTAGGTCAGAGCTTATCTTCTTCATGTATACTTATAAGGTTTTACTGTTTATTTATAAAAGCAATAGAAGACATATTATGGAACACGTGTTTTATACGAAGTAATTGCAAAACTGGTATTATAAACGGGTTATACCAGGGGGATTTGTTTGTTACTCCGTAAGGCATAATATTTGGAAGTAGGTACCATAATGATTTTGCAATTTTTTTATCATTAGAAAGATAAATTTTATCTGATAACAATAGGCGGTTTTCGATTTTGAAACGAGACAAAATAATCTATACAGATATGAATATCAGTGAAGATAATGAGTTACTTTTTTATAAACTTAGACCTGTAAGTAGGAAGATAGGGCAGCTGATGATCAATGGTCTTTGTCGTCTCAGGAATAATTTCTAATAAGCAACCAATACCTTGCTAAGTTTCAAAAGCTCTTTGAAAAGCCACACTGGCGCAATATTGGTATACATGCAATTATATCTAACTGTACAATAATGGCTGCACGAAACAATACGAAAGCGCATAAAAATAATTTTGTTTTACTAACATGATTGAATAGTAGCCTGTGAAACAATAAATGGGTTGAAAAAAACACGTGATTGAGCCAGAATTCATAAGCAATATATGGGTTCCCTTTGTACCCTTCGATATTCATTAAAAATATCCCCCAAAGCCGATACTTACAACCCTCCGAACAATTTAATAAAAAAAAATGCGTGTATTTTAGGAATACCCGATTGATAGGGGATTCGGTCCGGAACATAATGAAACATATCCCCCTCGGACCCCTGCGGGATTCCCGCTATTTACATTTATATGAAATATAAACGATTTAATGAATAACAATTCGACCACAATAGATGTATTAATATGAAATAATATCAGGGTATTTCAATATTCAACAGAATGGTTATTAAAGTACAAATACAAAAGTTAAGCCTCAGGTTAAAACGCAATAATGGATTACCTAAGGTTTGCGTACGATCCTACAAAAATATATTCATTTTTGTTTTCAATGTTATTAACCTAATACACATACATATGTATACCTACATGCGATATCTCAATCAAAACTTACAAGTAGTGTTAGTGATGCTAAATTAACAAATAAACAGTAGCAACGGTTCTTCTTACAAGCACTTATAGCCCGGACTCATAATGCAGACATTTAATTGGATAATTTGGTATCAGATCGCCGTGTGTCAAATTATTACTATTATTAATGGTCAAGAACATCTCAGGAAGCGACGAACGTCAGTCGTCTATGTCTATTTCAAGTGGTGGTATAAATTGGCTTTGTCAACGATCCAATGATGACGCCAGCCCAACAGAAACCCGACAAATGTTAGTAAAATACGTGGCAAGTGAGCGTTAATATTTACTGTAAGTAACGAGTGACTATGCAAAAATCAAATACACAAGATATATGTATTAAAAATACGAAAGAATTATAACGAAAATAAGAGGCTTATCGAGTTAGAAGATTTTTATCGTGTAATTGGGCAAGTTTTACGAACACGTCACCTCAGGTTTGTAAGGACAGATATATTTGGCACTAGGTGCTTTCTGCCTACCTAGCTAGAGACCTGGCGTGATAATATAGATAAATGTATATTTCAATTACAAAACACATTCACTATCCTCTAACAATACTCCATTACTGAGTAATCGAGATTTATTCACATTTAGGTCTGTACATATAGAAAGTAGCTATACAACGAATATTTACTAAAGCCGGTATGCAAACACGTTAACACCTAATAGTCATGAACTAATTGCCACTAACGCTCCCATTAACACACTCCTATTCAAATTTCACTATATAAATGTCCATGGGTGGCAACACCCATTTGTGACTATATCTGGTCTTTTTATACTTTTAAAAGTGTGTTCGTATATCTGTATGCATAATATTAATTGGAAATGATAGGCCACGGTTTCAATATAACAATATTACATTTAAAATCCTCTAGAAAAGGAACGTTGGCAGGGAAGTTAAAAAAAACGATCACCAACAACAATAAGAGATAAATTTTCCTCGCATCGAGCAAAATGAACCGTAATTGGAAACGATGGAACGACTGAAGCGTAATAAAAATTGAAAATAATAATGGGGCTTGTTTTCATGACAATTGCGATGCTGTATTGAATGGTTCTCAACGTTCCGCGGAACTAGATATGCATCGTGTAACGTAATATTGTGTGCATCGTAAATTGCAGCTATTTGTTAAACCACGTGTAAATAATAACATGTTCCAGGGAATACAGGTGGAATGGTTAAACAGTTGGATATTTCTTCACAACGACACTTAGAATACAGGATGTTACTAACGTATTAATATGGCCTTTAGATATTCTCAAAGCGCTCAGCTGCAAAGGTGAGGTAACATTCAGAGGGGTTGCTAAGGCGTTGCGAGCGTCCTATTTTTACGTCACAGGATGCCAAAATGTCTCAGAATATTGAATCTACGTCGGAGATAAATATATACCTACTGTTGCCGAAGAAATTTTCTTTATGAATTGTAGGAAGAGCTTTAGCATCCGATGCGTAGGTCTGCACATATATATAGATATTGTTGTTGTTGTTGTTACCGGTATACCGCTGCTATAGATATTACCGTTCTCTAAACGAAAACGCAAGTAGGTACGTATGTGCGCTAGTGATTCTTGAATATCTCTTCAAAAAAGCTTCAGAATGCAATATCGAAATATTTCTTTTCATTCTACTGTGTTAGGCGTCTTCCATGCGGGATAATTGTGGATTAGTAGACTTCACACACTTCAGAAACTACTATATACATTATAATATCTGTAATATGCGTTTTCGTTACGATATCTTCCATCACTGTTATGTCGGGAGTTACTAAATTTTTTTAGTTATAAAACATGCATAACAAAACAGAGGTGCGTGCCAAGATTTGAACCTAGTGGGAGTGGAAGGCTGAATTTCAAACTAAAGGGCTAACACAGCTACCGATATATTTGTACATACATAATTAACTAAGGTTCTCAAACACTCAAGAAAAGTTACACAAAATATTCACTAACTCTAAAAATTCCATCGTGAATCAGACTCCTTGAGCCTCGAGATAACGAAGGAGATAACAAGACAGTCTTCTGTTATCTTGAAACTTTATCAGGCGATACAATATCATACGAGCATCGTCTGAGATACTGGTTTAGGATAACCTTTCAAATAATATATACACAGATGATTATGTAATAAATGTTCACTTTATGTTGTTCATTCGTTTATTGTCACTCACAGTAAATACATCATGTCAATGCCTTTCTCTTAACAAGTTTATTTCTCTTAGAATAACAATTTGTCAATTTTATTATTAGCAAACTACTAAAACCTTTTCACCAATGAACCGTTCAACTCAGGGCGGAACTCAGTGTCAGACCGAACCGGAACTATTATATTACATAACTTAAATAATACGATGAAATTTCCTCAGACAATTACAGGAAAACCTCATATAGGCGTATAAAACACAAAATGACACTACGATGTGACAACTACGGAGCAAAGGCACAGAGCTCTCAGACGTTGCCATATTTCAAAAAACACTAAACGGTGATTGAACCCGCACCGCCCGTAGCGAAGCTTCTAAATGACACTCACGTGAAGACTTCGTAGGTGATAATGCACTACCAACTTCATCTTTAGGGTACCAACACACTATACGACACTTGCTGTATCGAATATTAAAAAAATACGTTTACACCATCACATGAACAAATATGTTTTATATAACACAGAAAAATACAATATCAAAAGATTTCGCTCCGCTTTTTTAATTTCAATTATTAGTAGTGTTTTATTTGGTTTTAAACTCCTTTTCGAAAAACCACAGTTAAATATTAGTAGTAGTACAACATTATAACATTTTAAACAATTTCTTCCACCATGCATATAATACAGAAAAAAATTGTAATATATAGTCTGCATAGAACTTCAATGTAGCAAAGGCGAGAGTACGCCACGGTTTATAATGAATAATTTGAATATATAGTTAGTTAATATTCAGAATCGGGTAAAAGAACAATATTACAGGACTCTCAGTAAAATGTGTGTAACGCTTTAACTTGTACGGGACCAACTTTTAATAGCACATGACGAATTTAGCAAATGAAAAATGTCTGTTGGGAGATTAGTTGAGAAGTTGGACGTGATTGGACAATCCGTGAGCTGGATCTAGACTGCCACTAAAGCTAATATTAGACTTTCGACTTTGCTAAACTATAATTATTTACTTTATGGACTTGTTCATTTTTAATTATCAACAGTCGTCTCAAAGTTCCTATCTCAATTATTATTTGCTTTGTAGCTGTGAAAAATATTTTACTTAAGTACTGAAGTTATTCGCATCTAATATTTATATATACATACGTGTAATATTACGCATTGAATCTCCATGTGACTAACATGAGTATATGAGGTTAAAAAATATATTCTCTCTAACCAGTCATTTAAACGAACTCGAGATAAGCGGTTTCCTAATCTCTTCCGGCAAAGTGCTGCAGAAGATTGGGGTCTGCATAGTTAGCGTAGTGGACGTAACCGCTACAGAGCGGTCGAGGGGCGGTTTTTAAGTTTAAGGACAACCGGTGAACTATGTCGCGTCTGTTATACAGTTAACCATCACATGAACTGAAACAATCCTTTAATTTTCTGTTAACAAAGATTGCCCGCCTGATCGACAACGAGCCAAAATAAATATTTAAACAATTAATTTAAGTTTGCTCTAAAACGTGAAAATTTTTGGGACAAAAATATACGTAGTTTTATCTGAGACGTAAATGTAAGCAATTCATTACCACTCATGTTATTAAAAATTCCATCAAAGCCTTGTTATCCTGTGGGAAAACAAGGGTGGAAATTTCATATGTAATACATTTTGAACCTATACGTATGTAGGTGTTGTTGTACATATTTACGTTGTTTTGAATTGTTTACAAAAATTGCATAATTATCGTTAATTTTATTTACTGTAACGAAATGACAATTATGACATATACATGATGACAGATAAATTAAGAAATTTACATTTTTAATTGACGATTTTGTCATGCTGGGAATCGAATCTGAAATATTTAGTGCACCAGTCCGGAGAGGTACCTAACCATTAAGCGATACAGGTCGTAATGAAACAGTATTTTAATTCCATACATAAATGACGTACCAGAAGATTGAAAATTCAATTCAACCATAAGACCAACCAAAATGAAATCATTTGCTTGTATATTATAATGGTAGTACAATCAACGCAGGGATTTGCTTGACTGGCTTCTTAGTCGAGTGGTTAGAGACCCTGACTGCAAAACCCGAGGTCGTGGGTTCGATTCCCACACAGGACAATCATTGGTGTGATGAACATTGTTTGTTCTGTGTCTGGGCGTAATAAAAACATCTATATAAGTACCATATTGTATTTATATATGTATGTTTATCGGTTGTTCGGTCACCGTAACACAGGCATTCAGTTGCCTAATTTGGGATCAGACAGCCGTGTGTGGAATTGTCCCCAGTTATTTATTTATTTATTTATATGTATGTTTATCGGCTGTCCGGTCACCATAACGCAGGCATTATATTGCCTAATTTGGGATCAGATAGCCGTGTGTGGAACTGTCCCCAAGTATTACTATTATTTCTTATTAAAGGTTCTCTATCTCGAAATTTCTTTCGGTATTTACATGGACATCACGGGCTTATGGTAGTATATTCAAGAAGATTGTAGTTCGACTACTGCAATTTCATTAGCGCGTCGTTGCTACGCGGAAGTTCCAGCCACAACGCTAACGACGTCATTTCACACGCCGCAAAGCCGCGATTTTGAATTTACACGCCCCAACATACAAAATGAAAATTTGTGTACGATACATAAATTTTTGTTATTGTAACTGAGAAATTTAGTCTTGTATTTAACGAATTGTTCGCGATGAAATACTAGTTTCGCTGTAGAATTGAACAAGCTCTTGAAATTAATATTAATTGCAATATGATACACAGGTTATGAACTGCAACGAACATCAGGTGACTATTATGAAACATTAATGCGAAACCTGCATGCCGTTTGTTACTGAATTAATATCGAAAATATTCACTCAATGGTACATTATCAAATAATACAGGCAACCTCTTGTATTTATAAGGCATTTATAATAACAAAATACACTGAGATCACTTTAATTAAAAAGATCTTTAACTTTGATGAAAGCGATAAAAAATATTTTGATAAAATTTACGCTCCGCCCTGTCTAAATCGAAGCCGTTAAACCCAAAAGTATAATATTGGCAAACCGGATTTTATTGCCCCGCAAATCTATATCCCGTTCATTCTGAAATCTGGATGATACAAAATTTTGCGTCACACAGAGGCTTTTATGCTTTTACTATGATGAAAATAGTCCGCAGTTGATACACACTTTTTAAATTCATTTCTTAATGTACAATCTCCTTAATGTATTCTAATACTGTAAGTCTAAATGCCCACTCCTTTTCTATAGTATTCTTGTATGTATGTTTATATATGTATAATGCTGCTTTACCGGTAACAAGATAAAGCAACATTGTTAATTACGATTACGAAATCGTTCTCCTTCGTAGGCATTACATTCTCGTAGCGCATTCGAAACGTCTACGTAACGGATGCTACACCGTAGCTACTCGTAAATACTAGCGAATTGTAAATCTGTGCGCCTAATCTAGCTGTAACGTCCTTAAACTTGTCAAGTATCGCGGTAGAGTGGGCAAGTGCAGCCCAGTCCCCGTGACCTACATCCGACGACCCTCGCTCGGGAAGCTGCTAATTTCCACCATCGCGGGCTCAACCGACGTCACAGAGGGGGCAGGGGCGCTCGACGGCCCGCTGGCTGCTCGCTCTGATCAGTCCAACGCCTCACTCCGACCGGCAATCACGCGTCGCTCCGGCACAGCAGAAACTATACGCGATCTTCCAACATACCAAACCTCACTTTAACCGCCTGAAAAATTACCGA
The DNA here is from genome assembly GCA_018246895.1 of Aspitha aspitha aspitha. Lineage (NCBI taxonomy): Eukaryota > Metazoa > Arthropoda > Insecta > Lepidoptera > Hesperiidae > Aspitha > Aspitha aspitha. The sequence continues at coordinate 2,349 of DWGJ01003130.1, read as the reverse complement.
AAGTGATCACTCACATATTTTTCTAAGTGCAAGCGTGAAAAAAATTTTTTTAACAAACTGTGATAGTCAGGCGGGCGGAGGCTCGGGCGGGGCGCGTTCCGCTGACACAGTGGCTCAGTCGGCCGCCGGACGCCGAGTGGCAAGCATCATCGATTTTCACTGCACGACTGACTGTACGCGAGGTACGTAACATCACGTGCTCGTATTTTCATCGCGGCTATTTCCACGCGTCGCGTATTTTTGAACGATCCGTTTAGCGTTCAAGGCCGCAACTGTTTGCGTTAAGTTTTACGTTTCTCAATGCTTATGTGTTGAAGTGTAAATCTCGTACAAAACACCGATGTTTATCTATTATCACGGTTCGTTCGAAGAGGAAAACGAATCGCTTTCATGGTTTCACGATGTTCGGTGTACATTTGAATAAGTAATGCGATAACGCTCTTATACATATTTTCAAGGTTGTGCGGTTCAGTTGTTAACGTCATTGCAATGCTCTCAATGATATGCAAATGCGTTTGTTTCGTATGCGTTTAACGGACTATTCACAATCTTATTTCTTAACATGAAAATATGCATTAATATGAAACGCATGAAGTTTTTGTTGCAAAAGTAAAATGATTGTAATAATAATAGGTCGCCGTGACCAGGTGTATGTTGATAGTGCGATCATGACCTACAGATGGTAACATTCTAAATATTACGATCGTGATACGCTTTCTGGCATGAGTTCAGATTGCGTTTCATTCAGCCAGACGTATGTACTTATGTATTTACTAATAAATACACAAATGAATGGTGCAATCTCTATGAACTTCGCACGAAATAAATTCACAAATGAAATAACAATTCTTTTAACGGACGCTAATTTTATCGTCGCAGTGATTCCGAAAAACAATCAAAGTACCTAATATGAAGTTAAGAAATTAGCAATGTAATTTTTATTTCGGAGTTTTTAGTTTCTTTGTTATAAATGATTGGAAAACTTAATTTGTCGAATACATTTCTTGAGATTCAAAAAGTGCATGGAAATGTTCAGTCCCATAAAGGAAACTTAGTCGGTTCTGACCTTTTCAGTACCTACTGGTATTACAAAATACAACACGTGTTCGGCTTTTAATTACGTTTCAAACTTTATACGTTTACAAAAACTTTTTCTTTTACACGTGAGTTTGTTTTCGAACGAAATCCCGTACTTTTTAAAATCAACGTCTCTATTAAAATATTGACTGTTTTTTTCAACTTATAACTATAATGTTTTTTGTCATTCAATTCGTAGCTATAATAGTGTTGTTTATTTTTACAAATTTAAAACCTCTTACTTTTATTTCCTGGACAAAAATACGTATTCAAGTGTCTAATTATAAAACAATTTTAATGAACGCTTTGTCACGCTAAGTTAAACGATCGTCGTAAAGTAATTCAATAGTAATTGGATTTTTTATCATAAAAACTCCATTCAGAATTATAAATTGAAATGTAAATTTACCTGCAAATAGTACAATATTATTGTTTTAATTATGTGTGAAAGATTCAATACAAAATAAGATTAATTAAATAGTGTAAACAGATATTTAGATTAATTTATAATTTCAGACAATATCCAACTTAAGTGTACTTTAATATGATATTCAATATTTTAACCATACTTTGTTGATTCCATGTCCTCATTAAACTGTTAAAATACTTTTCCTTAACAAATTGAACAAAATAGTAAAAAATCAAAAATCAGACGTGGATTTGCATATTTTTTCCGTTACATAAAGTCGAATGTGCATTTTATTTGTGGCGCAGTAAAATAGTTATTGGATTCTTATCGCAATATGTACGATGCGAGCGTGATACCTACCGACCGTGGAACTTTTCATTTGTTTAATAAAATAACACTTCGAAGGTATTTTGAAACGAGAAATGGGTTTTCTGAACTGTGTGAAACAAACATTTGTTTAGCTATCGTTATGTTTCAGACCTATATTTATAATAACCAAGCTATTGCAAGTACAAATAAATAAAACAAATAAATTAAACAGTCCCATTGGTCCGGTGGACAGTAACTGCCAAGTGAGGTATGATGTGTTCAATTCCCAGCACAAATATGCTTACATTACCTTTTTTACCTCACGGCTTTAGTTAACTATGGGAGGATCATATATGTAGTATGTAGTTGCATAGTTAAGTTATAAAGAACGTTATTACACACAAACATTATGGTATATTTATATATCATTATTTACGATTCAGATTTAAAAAAATGGTTTTGGTTACACATCTATTTACATATAAAAACAACGTTTGCTACTTTACTTGTGTGACGCGTTCGGATAATGTATTCAGTGTGGTGACGTCAGCAAC